>JADRCD010198674.1:0-28312 GCA_019843815.1 Montemys delectorum | reverse complement strand
TGTGTGTGTGTGTGTGTGTGTGTGTGTGTGTGTGTGTCCATTATGACTGTGGGTTAAGCCATTCATTGAACTCAGTCAGTAAATTAAGGCTATTTTATTTTAAGGATTTAAAAGTTGTATTTCTTTTTGTGTATGCATGCATATATGCCTGTGTATGTGGTGGAGGTTTGTGGGGAGGTGTCATGGGCCATAGCCCTAAAACCAAATGAACTAAGGCTACTTTTGAGAAAAACAACAACCCAATCCAAGTTGTAATCCTCCTTAACCGAGAACATCAGTCTTCCTCTCTTTGCTTTCTAAAATTCTGCCCAAAGCAATAGATTCTCTCTTTAAAATGTAGCCTGTACAGCTGTATGGAATCTTTACATGAAAATGATAGGTGCCTCAGTGCCTTCTCCAGCAGCCTGAACTCCAGAAAAAAACAAGTGCAGCATTCTACTCAGTGCTTCTACATAACTAATGAGCTACATAGGATGGATGTGAATCAGCCATGCTTGGTAAACATAGCATTGAGAAAGAGTGTCTGTGGAATCCTATCTTGAGATTTGAATGCACTGGCTTTTGTATGCATTCATATTATATTTGTGAGACCCTACTGTTTGCTTCAACCCACATGAAAAACATCAACAAACAAACAAAAAAAAACCTCCAAAATCTCAGTTCCTTAATTAGCATCTTGTTAGAAATATGTCATTATTATTATTATTGTTGTTGTTGTTGTTGTTGTTGTTATTGTTGTTGTTGTTAATTATTGCTTGCTTGAAATGCCTCGGTAAATCAGTATAGCTTTCTAGCACACCTCAGGAATCCATCTGTCTCAGCCTCCCCATCACTGGGCTACTACGTCATGGTAGTACATCTTGCTTCAAAATAAGAAAACAACAACTACAAAATGAATTCTGAGGAATCAGGTCTTCTGACTAGAACTCTCCTACTTTTAGATAATACAATTCTCTATTAGGTTCTCTTAGGAAACAGCATCAGAATCCTGGTGTGCATAGTGGTCAGAAAGTCTGAGTAGTCATGGTAGATCCATTTCAATGCCAGTAGCTAATGTGATCACAGGGCCATGTGGTATTCTTGATCGAACTAGAGATTGAAAAGTCAAAGCTGAGGGTACATCACCTCTCATAGTTTCCTAGTTGTGACAATGCTTAACTTTTACATCATTGTCATTCTACCATCTCCAAGACTGTTCAAGGACTCCAGTGTCAGGTACCAGAAGGCTTGCATCACTGGGATTATGTTGTTTTCTGGCTACCGTAGGTCATCAACTGCTTGTTTAAAGATAAGCATCACTGGTAGAATATCTGGTTTTTCTATCAGAAAAAAACAAATACAAATTGTGTCCCACAAAGTCTACAGGCTAGATGGTATAAGGAAGCTCTGTTGACAACAATGGTAACTGCTACTGCTTTCCTCTCCATAGCTACAGTTCATAAACCCCTGATACAGAAATTCAAACAAAGAAACCTAAAGAAGATGAGACTTTGGTGTTGGGAACATGGCTCTGTGGATAATGTACTTATTGCACAAGCATGATGTCTTAGATTTGATCCTCAGCACCCACATAAAAGCTAGGCATTGTAGCATGTCATTGTGTTCTCATCACTGGATAAACAGACATGAAGATGCCTGGGGTTTGCTGGTCACTTAGTAGAGTTTATTCATGAACAAGAGACTTCATTTCAAAAAGAACAAAGAGAAAAAGATAAAAATGAAGGGAGGGAAGGAGAAAGGGAGAGAGAGAGGGAGGGAGTAAAAGAGGGAAGGTGACAGAAAACATGTAAGTGGCTACTGAAGAATAACTCCTAAGGCTGACCTGTGACCTCAACATGGATACATGCATGTGTACCTCAAAATACCGGTGTGCAAATAACCAAATGGATATGTGTACACACATACACACACACACACACACACACACACACACACGCACGCACACTAGGCATGGGGAACAGACTTTGACTCACGATTTGTAGTATCCCATTCCTAAACATGTGCTTTAAGCCACAACAGTCTTCCGGTACTAGGCTGTAGACCAGACTTAGAGACCATTGTCCTCCTCTCTTGTATATCACCGTGTAAGATGCCCAGCAGTAAAGTATCAGTTGCTTATCCCAAACAACTCAAGGGACAGGGCTCCTTCTAACCCACAGGACACTGTATAGACTATTAAAGGTAAGTAGACCTTGTACTAAGGCAGACTCCCTGCTGTGGCTTGATCACATTCTTGTGGAAAAATTACATCCTTGAAGAAGACACCAACATATGATTATAACAGATGGTCATAGCAGGAGGCTTAGCCACAGCCAGAAAAACATGGGGTGTGTATAAAACCTTAAACCCTGGTGTTTGACAAACTTTATGTAGTACCTTTATTGAGAAAAAAAATCAATGGAGATTCCCTATGCTCTTACACGGTATAAAGGTATATACTGTTGGTCTTCTTTGGCACAGAGAGAGAACAGTCTGAGTTTTCGGTATCTGAATACCACTATGAAGACAAAGAAACTGTAATTCCATGTTCAAGATGTCATGCTCCAGTGGACTAGGTCTGTTCCTGGGCATACTGAGACCAGCAAATGAAAGCATTGCCTGTTTTTCTGGCCCTGAGATTTTGGTGGACCTGTTCTTAACCCTAAGTCCCACATTCAGCAAAAGCTGCCATAGCCAGTTCCTAGAATGGCTTTCATTCCTACAGTAACACTTTTGGGTGGCTCCCTCACATTCTTCATATTTTCATGGAAATTTCACCTCACTGAACTCTAGTTACCAGATAGCCACTCCCTTCCATTGTCTCAGCTCTCTTTAAGAGTTCTCTAAGGCAGTTGTGGCATTCTGCTTTCCTAAGACACTGGTGATTTGTAGGACTGACATTAGGGTATTCTGACCAAGCACTCCTGTTAGATTGGGGAAAGATTTCCTCACTTAGAAAAATAAACATGAAGGAAAAATAGTATCCAGTCCTTTATAAACAAGGGCTTTTATAGGTCTGATGCCTGTATTTTCACTGGTACCCTATAGTAGCAAGAGTGATAAGTTTGGGGATAATAACAATACAAGGACTGAAAAGAAGCCCCTATATGCATTTAATGGTGTTGAGAGGTTCATTTCATGGAAGACCTCAAATCATGTTATTCATTGTCTTCATTTCTTAAGATGAGATACCTTCTCATAACTCAAGTAAGCAGTAGACACTGTTGCTTAAGCCAGCAGGTCCTAATGATGTCACCATCTGTACTGCTGTGCCTTGTTTCAACTCACTATGTTGCTAAAAAAAAAGCTATAAACTAGTTAGGACAAGGGTTGTGGCTTCAGTTGTATGTTCTGTTTAGAACTGTGTACCATTCATGGTTCACAGTAGATCCTTAATAAATGGGACTAATGAGAAAAAGAAAGTCCAATCCATTTTTAGAACTCTGAAAGGTGAAATGAAGCACTTGAATTCTCTTACTGCCTACATGTGGCCTTAGGAATGTTCTTGCTAAGTGTCATCTTCCAACTTGTAAAGTGGAAGGTGCAAATATACTTAAAAATCCAGGCTGTAGAGTTGACCGGAAGAATCAGTGTGGAGAGGTACTTAATGCTAAGACTGATGACTGGAGTTCAAATCTGGAGCCTCTAAAAATCTAATTGTTTTTAATTCTCCATACCACATCTGTACTTTTAGATCTATATCTTAAAATCCAGCTGTGAAATTTAAACTTAGCACTTTATCACATCTAATACTCTATAACTTGTGGTAGAATTTTTTTTAGGTGTGGTAAAAACATGCAACCTAGTGCAGAATAAGAACATGGTAAACACCTAAGGGAGATACTGCAGGTGTTAAGTCTTGGCTGAGAGGGCAGACTGCATAGCTCTCATTACTCTGTGCAAGTGGGAGGACCTGGCAGATGAGCATGCACCATGTCAGGCTCTCTTACTTGTGGGAATTAACTATTGATTTCATTTTCACTTCATTAGGTTGGGTATTGATTTCAAGACGGCAGAGTGGAATATGACAGTCGATCACTAAGCAAACACTCAGCAATGATGAGGAAAGTTTGCTCTTCCTTCAAGATTGGGGAATATTCCAGACCACCGGACCTACTGTAAAGCTTGCTGGAAAGCCTAGCCTGCTACTCCAGTGCCACAGACAAGAGATTACTCAATGGCTGAGTGGTATTCAAGGGCTCAGCATGCAGTGAAGTTGCCCCCTGAGTTGAAGACAGCAGTTGAGCTGTTCCCTACCTCAGGGCTTTGAAAATAGCTATAATTTTTCTCACTGCACCAGACCAAAACATCCTCAAAACCAGGCTAAGCAACAGAGACACGCGAAAACATCGTCATACATTGAAGATGGAAAGTCAGGAATATTCTGAGTCAACTTTGAGCAATAAGCAAAGATTTTTAAAGGACCCCATCACTACACGGACATTTGGGTGGAATGAAAGTTATAGAGCACCAAAGGGGAATGTACAAATAAGCTATTAAGCAAGAAAAGTTTGCAAAGTGATTCTTCTATGTTTGAGACCTAATATACTCTGTCCTAAGAAATTAATCATGTAAATAGGTTGTGGCCTACTATTCCTGGAATGAGCTGTCAACTATAGCCTCCCTCTACCCTATAAGGTGATGGATATACAAGTCTATGTCAAATCAGCTATAATAATACAGTTCCTGGCCACAGCACGTGCATATAGAGTAGTCATATGACTCCCCTAAAGCCAGTGATCTTTGAAGCTATGCAGGGAAAGATTGTGTCCTCTTTTTCATACAGTTGTAAGTACATCAGTATAGAAACAAAACAGAAGATCATGATCCAAAGTTAAATAAAAGAGACTGATGGAGAATGGAGCCATACATGCTGTCTCAAAATACCTATTTACAAATGTCAGATGAAAATGTCCTTCAGTTTAGTAACTAGCTTTAATAGTGGAGTTCTATTTGTTGTTTTGATATTTGATTTTTTTGTGACAGCCAGTAGACACATATTGGAATATATCTTCTGGAATGTCTACATTACACATGGAATACCAAGAATGAGAGGGTGAATTCTGGTACAAAACAGTTTTTCAGGGAATTTCCTAAAACTTCAATGTTGAGAACCTAATCCTAAGCATTGATTTTTCTTTTGTGTGCATGTGGTACGTGCATATGTGTACTTGTACATGTGTATTTTCTCTGGGGAGTATTGTATGTATACCTAGCAGCAGGAGGACGGTGTCAGGTGCTTTCTCAATCGCCACCGTTCTTTATATATTGAGGCAGGGTGTCTTGTTTTGTTTTGTTTTGTTTTGTTTTTTTGAGACAGGGTTTCTCTATGTAGCCTTGGCTGTCCTGGAACTCACTCTGTAGACCAGGCTGGCCTCGAACTCAGAAATCTGCCTGCCTCTGCCTCCCAAGTGCTGGGATTAAAGGCGTTCGCTACCACTGCCCGGCGAGGCAGGGTCTCTTACTTGAACCTAGAAGTCACTGATTTGACTAATATAGCTAGACAGCTTGTTCCAGGAATTCCTTGCCTCTACCTCCCACATGCTGGGATTCATAGTGAACCCCAGGCAGAAAATCATACAATCCCATCATTTGAAGAAGTTCTAGGGATCCGAAATGTGATTCTCATGTTCTGTGGCAAATGCCTTTGATCATTATCAATACCATAATATTCCAACTACATTGAATATGGCCCATCGAGTTCCTCTGAGGGTCACTAAGCAGTGAGTTGGAGTAGCATGTAATTCATTTATGACCTCTTTGAGCTTGATCTATCCCTGTTAAGTCTGCATAACCTCTGAGAATGAGAAGAACATGAGGGGCTTTTTGCAAAGGCTGAATATAACTTCATAAATTAAATTATTTTTCTCAAGGTTCTATTTTGTGGAATTCTTTCTCTCTCTCCAAGACTGTATTTCCCCTAAGGAGTTTAATCCAAATATCTCCCATTACTCATCTACTACTGTGGAAGCAATTGTCTGAGCCACTTGTGCACGATCTGAGGATACAATAGTACACATCCTCTTCGAGATATCATGGTGGCCTCTCCTTGAATGCTTTGGAAACATGCCTTTTATAGTTCCATATTTGCTCATTCCTCTCCTAGCATAATGATACACACTACAAAGTGGCACATTCATTATTTAAGTGCTATTAGCTTCTGCCCTTTCACAGTAGAAGGGATCAGGAACCCACTCTACAAGTTCACTGCAAAGTCCAGCATAGCAGAGCAGCATAAGTGTTTATTACCAATAAGATACTTTCCCACCCATACAGACATCTGTCTCAGGCAACCACAAACCTGGGTTTTAAGGTTAATTAGGAATATAGAGGAGGAGATACTTTGAATGATTTTACTCTGGAAGAAACCTTCAAGAAACCATCCTGAATGTATTGTTTGCCTTTTCTGCTCTCTCATCAACCTATCTGGTAAAGGTCAGTTGCAAAGGACTAGAATGATAGCAAATAACTTGCTCTGAAATTATGGGAAACATGAAAAGAAAGTATGATAAAGTAGAAAGAAAAAGAAAATAAAACTTTGGAAATAGATGTAATAATCAGCCAGGAGGCCATAAGAAAAAGCTACATATTGAGTAACTCCAACAGTGAGCATTCATTCTTCCTACTTATAAGTAGGTTAGTGTGTCAATGATTAAGGTGTTGGACCATTTTAGTTTCTGATGAGGTCCTTCTTTCTTGTTTGTAAATATGTAACTGACCTTCTTACTCTACATTCTCATGTGACAGAGAGGAAAGAGAAACAATGGACTGTCTTAGGTACTGTTGTTCTATTGCTGTGGAGATATACTATGACCTTTATCTTTTAAAAGCATTTAATTTGGAGATTCCTAACAGAGTCATAGGGTGAGTCTATGTTCACCATGCCTGTGAGCTTTGCAGCAGGCAGGCAGGTATGTCACTAGAGAAGTAACTGTGTGCTTATATGTTATCCACAAGCACCCAGCAAAGAGAGGAATGGAGAGAAAACTGGAAATGGTTTGAGATTTTGAAACCTCAAAGCTCAACTCCAGTGATATCTTTTGCAACAAGACCACACTTCCTAATCCCTCAAAAACAGATTCACCAACTGGAAAACAAGTATTCAAGCATTTGAGCCTATGAGGCCATTTCATTCAAATCACACATAGAAGAAGAAAGGGAAGCAAGTAAGTCTTTAAATAGAGAAGTTTCTAGTGCCTCTTCTAAGGGCCTAAATTCCATCACAATGCCTCCACTCCATGACCTCATCTGATCCTATATTCCTCACAAACCTACTAAGTATTAAATATCATTACATCTAGGTGTGTGATTTCCACTCACACGTAAAAAAAGAAAACAAAACAAAAACATATCCATGGGTTTTAAAAGCATTATGCCATTGTTGGTGATCTCTCAGTTGAACTCTTAAGCCATTGCCAATAAAATTAGAGAAGTAGAAGGCTTTGTAGGTCTTGAGAAGTGGTTTCAGATATAAATAGAACTCTTGATGTTTAGAATGAGATTTGAAGTCTAGCAAGAAATAGTATAGTATCATAGACAAGTCTAGATCTTGGCTACACATGGATATAGCAAAGAGCACAATAAAAAGGCAGTAATCCTAGAAAGCAGGCCTAGAAAGAAGCTAGATGGACTCAGAAACTACAAAGCTATACACATGGGAATGCAACCCAGAGATAGCTAAGGTTACTGGGAGAGCTGGAAAAATGGGACTGAAGAGTAAAGACATGGGATTGCCACTGTGGCCATGCTCTGTGCTTCCAAGGCTTGCTGTCACTACCACCATCATCTCAAGTACCAGTTGGGTTTCTAGTTGAAATCTCAGTTTCAGAAACCAAGGTACAGTTGTCTTACTATTATCAAAAAGAACCTACAGGCCCATCCTCTTCCAGTGTTCTTCCTGCTAGGTGAGTATTCAAGAAGCTGTGGTCTATGGTGCTGTGAACCTTCAAATTGGGCTGGAGAGAAAGGGGCATTGGACTAGAGTAAATAGTCTGACTTAAAAAAAATAGAAGCAAAAGAGAAGAAATGCTCACATGACATGTATGTGGAATATGAGTTAGAGAGTTGTGTTCCTTAAGTTTAATCCACTGGGAACTGGGAAGCCACAAATGGTTGTGTAGACTTTCACCAAAGTGGTGAAGGATCTGCCTTGCTTATGTTCCTGTATACACAATGTGGCTAAATGGAACTCAATATTCATTTGGCCTCAAACTGGCATGGAAATATCTCAGAGGCCAGACTTGAAAATAATCCTCAGTGATACCTATGAGACATGAACCCACAGGTATGAAAAAGTGTTAGCTATCATTTGGACCCAGTACATTTCTTAGTTCATTTGAACTGTTCTAAGAAAATATCAAAAGCTACATTGATTTTTAATGATTTAATTTATTTTTCACAATTCTTTAGGTAGGCAGAGTTGTTGTCCAGTAAAAACAAACTGCTCAGTGCATATATAATGTTTTCATTCTGTTTCTTCGTTCTTCCCTGGGGTAACTTGCTCAAGCCCATTTTGTACAGTCACTGAACCCAGTTATAAGATTCTACTACTCTAATCTACTCATCTTCAAAAGGTTATGCTTCCTGATGCTATCACTACATGGTAAGAATTTCAATAGATTAATTTCAGACTATTCAGGTCATAAAGTCTGAATATAGATTCCAATGACAGTGCAATTCATTTACCTATGCTGGAGACCTATGCATGAGCCACTGTTAAGTTAGAAAATAAGAAGAAGCAGAAATCTCTGCCCATTTATAAATCAGACTCTACTATCAAGTGTAGTATGGTATTTAAACATATATATATTTGTGTGTGTGTGTGTGTGTGTAGGTATAGGTGTGTGTGTGTGTGTGTGAGTAGGCATGTGTGCGTGTAGGGGACGTGTGTGTGTGGGGGGGGATATGTGTGCATGTGTGTATACAAATGCCACAGGGGCATGAATTTTCAGAAAGGCCAGTATTACATTACTTGGACCTAGAGATATGAGCAGTACACTACTTCATGTGGATTCTAGGATACAAATTTGGAAAAGCAGCAATCATTTTAAAGTATTGGTCTATCTTCTCTAGCTTACCCTATATTGGTAGAAAACTAAACAATTTCACTGCAAATTTCCTGGTGTCCTGGAATGTTTTATCCAATGAGGACAGGGAAGCTGTACCCATGAATCTTCAACAATATGGTCACTAAACAAGACTTCACAATTGACAACACCAATTGACATGCCAATCCAGATGAGGGAAATCTCTTGATGCCTTACCCATAGATGAAGAGCTACAAGAAACTAATAGCTTCTGAAAGAGGGAGAATCAATATATTCCAGGGGTGAGACCCATGATATTTAACGCAGTCCCATGCAGTTAGCCCTCAACACATACATTTGAGCAACACTAAATGAGCTCCGCAGGTTACATTTATAAATTTGTGGTGTGTGTATGTGTGTTTGTATTTATGTATATGTACACATAAATATATGCATGTATATGTATTTACATATGTGTGTACATATCTGCAAAATTAAAGGTTAAGAGGCCATGTGTTTGCTAAGGAGTAGAATGACACAAAAGCACTTTGCAGGAGGTAAGGAAGATATCATGTAAATACAGTAGTACTTCCATATGGAATTCTTAAAAAAAAATTTAAACTTTTGCTCACTAGTTCTCCTTTTTTGAGTCAAGTAAATAATTACAGGATGAGAAAACTGCAGTCTACAGCACACAAAGTTTATTGCAGAAAAAGCAATACACAATACATAGCAAGCACATAAGGCCAAAACCCTCAGTGTTTAATACCAGGAGAGAGGACACACAGTTTGCCCCAGGGGAGTATTTGTTCTTTTTTATTTGTTTGTTAGGTTTATTTAGGAAGTGGAACATGGTTGAGTTCATTTTCTCCTCTTTGAATATGGCTTTCAAGATGCATTTGGCTAGTTAAATCTTTCTAAATGATAGGAAGGACCTGACTGCACAGACAAGGGTAGACAATTGAGGAAAAAGCCAGCCAAGCCTACTCAGTGGATTATTTAAAGCTAGGAGGAAGAAAGAGTGACACCTCTGGCATGGAGTTTTCCCAGTAACCTGTCTGTCAGAGAAAGAAAGCCTAGTCAACCACAATGCATGGGTTTATTATGGGCAAGAGCCTAGGGTGGGATGTGGGAAGTAGACGGGAGCAAAGCATTTCAGATCTGAAGTGGAAGGATTCAGAGGTCATTCTGATCTGATCTAAGACCTCTCTCCTCACCTTCCAACCTATTTAAGAATTAACTATCTTCTGCTGAGGTGGTTTGAATATGTTTGGCCCATGGGGAGTGGTGCTATTAGGAGATGTGGCCTTGTTGAAGTAGGTGTGGCCTTGATGGAAGTGTGTCACTCTTGGATAGGCATCCAGGTTTCCTATACTCAGGCTCTACCCAGGGTGGAATGAGACCATCCTCCTTGCTGCCTTTGAAAGACAGTTTCCTCTTAGCTGGTTTTGGATCAAGATGTTGAAATCTTGGCTCCTCCAGTATCATGTCTGCCTGCATACTGACATGCTTCCAGCCATGCTGATAATGGACTGAACCTTTAAAACTACAAGCCAGCCCCAATTTAATGTTTTCCTTTATAAGAGTTGTCTTGGTCATGGTGTCTTCTATAGCAGTGAAACTGAAACTAAGATATCTGCCTTTCCCCAAAAGAAAATAGGCAGTGAGATATGCTTTGAGTAAAAATCCTCAAGATTTAAGAGACTATAAGAAGATGTATTAAGTAGTAAAATGTCACCTTTCCCAGGAAGTGTAATGCCCTGGAAGTACTGATGCAGCTGTCCCATTGATGGAAGTAGGCCATTGGACAACTTGTCATAGGGAAAGGTAATCTATGTTCAATATAACTCTGAGTTCGTAACTGTAATATAACAATTACAGTTTAGTTGTCTATGTAACAGCACCTCAAGACACAGGCCAGGATAAAATGCAAGCTGGCTTCCATGAAATAAATCTTCCATACTCTTATCCCCCTTGATAATTAAAAATAAGAGAATAGAAGGGGTATGAACTGGTGTTTACTCCCCAGCAGATTTTCGGTTCAAATATCTTTTTCTAGACAGGCAATGATAAAGAGAGCTTGTGGTAGCTTTTTTACATGGAGATAGTCTCTGGAGTATGACACATAGTGCCGAGAAAATTGGCTTTGTTATATGGCTCAGAGGTTAAGAGCAGTTGCACTTTTTCTAGAAGACTTATATTAAGTTCTAAGCACCAACGTGGCAGCAGTGTATAACTCATCTGTCCTTCTCAAGTACCAGGCACACACACTGCCCACTTACATACATGCAGGCAAGACACTTACACATGTTTTGAAAAACTTAAAAATAAATTAAAAAAAAAAGAGAGAAGAGAAGAAGGTATTTATGTGCAGCAGTTAAGACAAAAAAAGAACAAAAGTTAAGATCAAAATACAGGCAAAATGGAGCTTTAGTAGGTCTATGCCACACTCACATCCCCAACTAACCACACTTGGCTCTTAAACACATGAGTCCAATAGAAGCTTCTCGCATCCTGCTTTTCTTGCTGCCTTTCCAGTAGGGTCCTAAAATGCATAGATAATCAAATTTTCAAAATGCCACTGAGGTGGGAACAAGTGTGCCACTCTACTCTACCCCTGTGATAATGTGGAAAGTTCTTTCCTTTTAGGGATCACCTTTCATCTAAATCTGGGATTTTGTGGGTTCCATGCACAGAATCCTAGGGTGAACCAATATCCAGTGGAGATGGAACAGGTAGTACTTAAGATTATGTTAAACGTGCCTTTTACTCACTGTCCATCCCACTGCATATTGGCCCACCCTGGGGATTTGAACTCTGATCGTTATGATTGTTAAACCCACTGAACCATTTTCCTGACACCTACCTATAACTACTTGATATCTGCTATTTTTTCTCCCCCCCCCGCCCCAGTTAATTGAAAATCAGTGGATCCAGTTCCTGAATTGAACATGAAAGGTAAAGCTGTCCAAAGTGACAAAAACTGTTCTAGATATGTTGGGATGAAGACACAGGCATTCAGAAGTCTTTGTGCTCCACTTAGGAGAGCCTCTATTTCAGTGGCACTTGGGTATTTGATTATCTATGCTTTTTATAACCCCAAAGGGAATGCAGAGAGCCAAGAAAAATGTGCTAAGCTTCTGTTGTACTTATGTGTTTAAAAACCATTTTGTTCTCAGAAGAAAATTATCCAACCCCTTTGTAAGCTACAAATTCTAAGCAATTTTAAAAGGGATGTGGGAGGGATCTTAGCCACCTTTTGGGGTGCAACTTAAACTCCTAAATCCTATATATACCCAAAGTGAAGAACTCATGGAGAATAACAGAGGCACCTGTACTACAGTTGAGTCCATTCTGTTCTTTGCAGGAATATCTCTCTTTATCTAGAGTCTTGGTTAAACTAAAAGGTCAGTGTGTTGGATTTTAGTTCTACATTTGTGTTTCATATCTGTGTCAGTCATTCCACAACTCAGTTTTTCTTGAATGTAAAAGTAGGTTAAATATGTCCCTTAGTATAGTTCTTGTGAGGATTTAATTAAATAGGCTAATGGATAGAATAGTGCTCAAAATTATTTTGAGTGTGAGAATTATGAATGAGCACTTTAAAGACAATTTTCCCATAAAGGGCTAATGTTAAAAAATGTCAAATAAACCTTAACATTAATCAGTAATTTTTTTATGAGGGAAAAGCAAGTACTTACTTCATTAACCTGTATTTAGAGGAGTGGTATGAATTGATTTCCCATTTTCTGATAACAATTTTCCAGATTTCTCTTTGGGCAGTCATAATTTAAATTCACCTGGCTTCTCGGAGTTTGATCGGCTTTTAGCCAAAACAGAAGCTGCAGGAAACCAGGGTTGGCAGCTGTAGCTGTATAATTTTGACAATTTAAAAAAGCCAGCCAGTGGGAAAGTTATTTTTCTCAGCATTTTAATATGCATGAGTAAACGGTTGATTGACAGTGTGGTGTGAAGTCATGAAGAAAGAACTTTGATCTTTTCCTAGAAGAGAGGAAAGGACACCGTATTATCCTCCGTTCAAAGCCTGTCATTCTGAATGAAATGAGGTGACCGAAAGCACTTTAGCCATGCCACACAGAAGACGAAGGAGTTGCTTCTCTGATATATTTCTTCCCTTGAGGCAGGATCTTATGTAGCTAGACTGCCCTCCAATTCACTGTGTAGCTGAGGACCACATTGAACCTCTGATCTTCCAGCCTCTCTTCCTTTCTAGTGCTAGCCTTACAGGCTCACAGCACTATACCTGAAGACTGGAGGGTGCTGGTGATCCAACCAGGGCTTTGTGCACACTAGGCAAGCACTCTAACAAATGAACCACATCTTCATCTGCCTTATTCTGTGACACTTGCTTTGGGATTTTCCTTGGGATCCCACAGAAAGCCTTACATCCCAGCCTTCCCTAGAACTTTTTTTTTAATCCTTGCTATAACTGCCAGGGTCTACTTACAAGCCCCACCAAGGCTATTCTGTCTAGTGACCTATGGCAGGCTTCTTGCTGAAGAGCAGTTCACACACAAGCTGTACGTTTATTTATTTATTTATTTATTTATTTGTTTGTTTTTGGTTCAATGTAGGAGATCATGGTCATCTATTTGAATTTTACCAAAAACTTTGGACTCCACTTCTGGCAAGTCAATATTTTGTCCTTGAGGTGACCACTTCAGCTACAACCTGGTCATAGAACATTGTTTGACTTTAGCCCAGTTTTATAATAGCTAGGATAGTCTCTGGAAAAGTCCATTGCTCAGCTCATATAAGCTCTAAAACATAAATGAGTTTGTGTTACTATTATTACAGTAACTTCAACTATCTATTTATATGAACAACATTCATATTTTGTCCATCGTGGTCAGGGTTTTATAGCTACAGACCCTATGTAAATCAAAGACAACCCTATTTCTCTAATATGTAAAATGAACAGAAGAATGGAGACACTTGGCACTTACATAGTCCTGGTGAACTGAGTGTGCCCTGTGTAAGTGTCCTACGGCCCAGAACACCAAGGGAGAAAGTGTGAAAGCTAGCCATAGCTACACTATGTGAAGTGAATATGTAAGAGGAAGGAGTATGCTGGAGGAAGGTTGGGAACAGGAAGAATGCTGCTCTGGAGGATAGAGGACTGACAGGGGCTTCATGTTTGCATTTGTCATGAGTGAAGTATTGTGGGATGTAAAACTCTGCCAGGAAGTTTGGTAAGCTAGAGCAAGTTGAGACCTGAGACTTGGTGGACACACACCTGAGGCATAGATGACTCCTAGCTGCCTGCCAGACTCCTGGCCTGGAACACGTGCCACACTCCTCATTAATGAAAGATGTCCTATGGTCACATAGGCCCAAAACAGAGTTCTCTAGCTAATGAAGTAACTACACTCATGGAGGGCTTAGCCAAAAAGTTTGCCTTCCCAGACATTCCTCCTTGCAAAAACTATTTAATCTCAGATCTATACTGAGAAGTTTGCATAGCGCACTATGCATCCATTTTCTGCCATGAACAACCAATAAACTGCTTAGAACCATGGAGTGTCTCTTTCATCAAGATCTGCCATAGGGGTCCATAGAAAAGGCAGTTTAATTCTCCCTGTGGAAGGCCTTTCTGTGGTCCCAGCCACAACTCCCACCAAGCCTGCTTCAGTCAAGCTAAGGACAATCACTGCTGGGGACAAGCCAGAGCTCCCATTTCTCTCGGCCAGGCTAGATGCTGTCCCAAGCCTGCAGGCCCAGACACCATTCTTGGTTCTTCTGTGATGCCCAGGTGGTAACCGGATGTTCAAGAGCCTGAGAACCCCATAGCCCTGGCCTCATCGAAGGCCTGGGGAACCTGAAACCATCTCTGCCTTTTCTACATCTCAGACTGCACTTTTCCATCCCTCGAGTGGTACTTCCCTACAGCCTTGCACCTACCCTGGTGGTAGTGTGGGATAAGCACAGTCAAACTCTGCATTCTGCCTCCCCCAGGAGGCAGAGGCAGAGGCCCTTGCAAACAGTTCAGGATATAAATTTCTGGTGCTCATTATATGCTTGTGTCATTGTCTAATCTTCCTTCTCTCACAAATGATCCAGGAATCAAAAGTGCCATTCAGATCAACTCAAGTGAGGTTACTTTTAGTAGTTCCATTTCTTGTGGGTAAATAATGAACTTGCCATCTAAGGTCTACATCAACTGGCTGAAAAGCATTATCCCCTAGCTGATGCAGTAAGAGCCATAGACTCCGGGAAAGAAGGAGAAATCCTAGTAGGTAGAATGATATAGTGCCAGACAAATAGGTTATTGGGGATAGGCTCTTCAAGAGCATATTGAGACAATAGTCCCTTCCTCCATCTTTGATATCTGGCCACTCTATGTTCCACTATGGGGAACTATGATAACACAGGCCCTAAATGACAAAGCCCAGTGTCTATAGACTGTTTGGCTATGAAATAATGATCCCAAATTAACATTTTTCTCTTATTCAATCATTTCAAATATTTCACCCCTGCCATGAAAAACTGGCACTAGCTTAATTTTTCATTTAATACCTTAAAATTGCAGCAAAAAACAAGAAAATTGGTGCCCAGTGGGATAAGTTCTGTACCCTAGGAAATACGTGACAGTTTTGATTGTTACAACAGAGAGGTGCTGCTGATATCTAATGGAGAAAAGCCAAGAATGATGAAAACTCAACCTTTTACAGTGTCATGACAATCCCTTCCCTCTGCAAACACATACAGCAAGAATTAAATAGCTCAAAATGCTAACTTGCCTACAGTTTGAAAGCCTACTTTAAGAGGTAACATAGAATATATTTTGAAAATGTTCCTTTTTCCTTTAATACTGTACTTGTATATGATGGCTAATTGATTATCTATATGATGAGATATAGAATCAATTCTAAAGAGATAGTGTAAAGGTTTTAGAAAGAAATCCTGAAAGTCAAGTTGAGAGCATCAAAGATTGTCAGAAAATGATTATTTCTCTATCATACACAATCAAGAGTGCCACTGAAGCTGGCTAATGGCCACCCAACTTTGTGTACTTTGACCACAATGGGAGTGAATCAGCATACAGGCATATCAGGGCCCAAGTCTATTTATGACCAACTAAATATTGGGGGACTGAACATTTTCTTTAGACCTAATTTCTCTTATTTATTTACTTTAAATTTCTCCTTCTTTCATACATTACTTCCCAACCTTAGTTTCCTCTCTCTCCACTCCTCCCAGTTCCCTCCCCCATTTCTCCTCTCCCCCAGATCCACTCATTTTCTGTTTCCCTTCAGAAAAGAACAGGCCTCCAATCGACAGTAATTGAACACCCTGAACTTCTTAAAATGCCTGAACTTCTTTTTTTTTTTTTTTTTTTTTTTAGATAATTTCTTTATTTACATGTAAATTTTCCCTTTCCCAGGTTCCCCTCCAAAAAACAAACAAACAAACAAACAAAAACAACAAGAACAAACTTCTTTTGCTTCCCCCCTCCCCATGCCTGCCACCCCACCCTCTCCCACTTATTGGCCCTGGCATTCCCCTACACTGGATGCCTGAACTTCTTAAATTGGAATTTGTATCAGAATGAATTGGGAAACAGAACAAAGATACAGACACTGGGATTCTGGTTCCCCTAGGATCCAATAATTCTAATGAGTCCTTATCATGATGATCTAAAGGCAATGTGTATAGATAGTTACCCAGGGTGAGCCTCTACTTCCTACTTCTTAGTTTTGTTCCCCCTCCCCTGTGCATGTTTCACTTGAAGAATTATATACTTTTGAATACGATGTGTTTCAACTGTTCATTAAAGGAGGCAAGAGGGGAATAAAGTGGAGCGTTACTACATGACATCTTTGAGGTGAGCTCCACAGCAGGGCTTCTGTTAGAAGCTTGATTTCAATGAACTCATTAATACCAGATTTGTCTACCAGCAGCTGTCTGTATGTTGCTCTTACAGCTAGGGAACTGAATTAAGTCACTCACTCAAGGCACACAGTGAGTAGTGAAGGGCTTGGCTTGACTATTCTAAAGTGCAATATTGCCCAGCAGACCATTTTAGACTAAGTGAACTTAAACCCAATACTCAAATATCTACACATAGGAAAAATGAAACAATAACAGGAAAGCCTTCTTTGCATGAAAAGTAAAGGAAGAAAAAGAATATGCAGCAAGGAAGCAGATAGAAGTGGTGAGAGGGAGTCCCTGGTGATTTTAAACCCTGCTGGCAACAGCTACTATGGGAACCCACCCTCCTATGGAAACAGTAGGATTGGGCTTGACAAGGTGGAAATTGATGATACCAGTTATAGCACAGTCCTAGAGGAAAACACCATTTTAAAACCTTTATAGGCAATCAGTTTTCTGCCTTATAACCTTCTTAGACTGAATTCTCCAAAGCTTTCCTTGCAATACTCCCAGGAATTGAAAGCAATTCCCTACTCTCCAGACTCATTTATTTTTTTCCAGGTCCAGCCTGGCAGTCAGTTGTAACTGTAAACAATAGTTCCATTTGGGACAATTAAAATTGATTTTCTATTATGCTAAAAATACTCAATTAGCATTCCTGTCTTCACCACATTGATGGATGTTTTAAAGACGGCACTGAGTATCTCTGAAGGAGAAGGGTATCATCAGAATGCAGACTGGCTGTGTGACATGTCATATGCCTCCCTTCTCATCTCTCTTCTACTTTACCCAGCTACGTGTGACTCTCTAATTTCTCCTTTTCAAACCAACAGCTTTTGGGTCCTCTTCCAACTGCCTCCAGATTGGCTAAAAAGTTATTCTGAGTAAGAATTTGGGAATTTTCACAAAAAAAGTTTATATCATATGCTGGACTTGGAGGAAAATCACTCACAAATACTATTTGTGAAACTAAAACTCCCCAAAGTTTCTCATGAACTTGGAAAAATTAAACAAAACCAGAAACCAAAGGATAAGTGAGATCCCCACATATCCACAGCTCTACTCAAATGACTCTTATTCCTCATATTTCTAATTTTCTCTGTGTGTATTTTGAGTGCTTGTGCGCGAATGTGTGTGTAAATGTGTATGTTAAGTATATGGATGTGTGTAGCCAGAAGAGGGTGTTAGAACCTCTGACCTTTGGAGCTGGAATTACAAGCAGTAGCAAATAGGCCATTGTTAATGTTGAGAAGTAAACCTGGGTCCTCTACAAGAGCAGCAAGTTTTTTAACCACTGATATATCTCTTCAGCTCACCAATTGGCTCAATGTAGTTTTCTTTCCTCAAAAGACTGAAAAGTAGAAAATAGGGCCGGGCGGTGGTGGCGCACGCCTTTAATCCCAGCACTTGGGAGGCAGAGGCAGGCAGATTTCTGAGTTCGAGGCCAGCCTGGTCTACAGAGTGAGTTCCAGGATAGCCAGGGCTACACAGAGAAACCCTGTCTCGAAAAACCAAAAAATAAAAAATAAAAAAAAATAGAAAACAGTTATTATGCTATCATCATTATCTCCATCATGATTACTAACATTATAATCATCAAAATCATCACTACACACACAGGCAAACAAACACATACACACACACACACACACACACACACACATTCAGGACCCATTGTACATATGTTTTGCAGAAACCGTATTTATTGCAGAGACACAAGAACCTTCATACTAGTAAGTAATATACAAACCTCTTATTTGCCTCATTTGTTTTACATAATCATTAGATTATGTAAAACAGATTGTTTTTTCATTGTTACATATGTTTTCTAGGCCCTTCCATTGTCAGTAAACAGTCACCCCCACCCCCACACTCACTAATTTAATTTTAGGCAGTATCACCTGAGAGTAAAAGTTAGATATAACCTGCAAATGTAATGGAATGAGACCCTTGTTTCCTAATCTATATCCTTTAACCTTTTCTGACAGTCACAGACACATTTCATCCAAGACTCTACAGTTCAGCTTTCTTAATAGTAGACCTTATAATATTTTTAATATATATTGTATATATATTGTTTTGTCACCATGTCCTATGTCTGGTTATGAGCACAGTAGTCTACACAGTGAGGACACAATGACAACACAGGTGTCATTGTTAATGCATATGAGCACAGTCTATAACGGTGAATCCATTCAATTTTAATGACACAAGGGTTACCATGTCAGGTGTGGACGCACTATCCCCTCAGCAAGCCTGTGAATGTGACCAGGTGTCAGACAGATTTTGTTGAATTTGGATGGAGGGAGTTCTTCCCTCTGATGTTATTTTGGCATCCCTGATCGAGCCAGTGGACATCTGGTCCTTTTGCTAACTTTAAATATGATCTGTACATTAGTCAACTTTTCCTTCTACCCAGAATCTCACAGTTGAAGTTTAGAAATGAAACCCAAGCCAGGCCACTCCAGTTCTCTTTTTGTGAGATTCATGGAATAAACCAGGGATGGTGAGATGGATTAATCTATAAAGTTGTTTGCTTGACAATGCTGAAAACTGAGTTTAATTCCAGAGATCAGTTATACTGGAGAGAACTGACTCCCTCTTGCAGTTCTCTCGGCTTAACAACATGCTCATTGTAAACACCCCCCCCCCCACACACACACAAACACATTGTAAAAAAATAAAATAAAATAGCCAGAGACTTTGCAAGAAGGTAACATGCTAAACTACAGTAACTAACTTATTCTTTCCTACCTAGATTTTTCATATTACTTTGGTTTACAAATGTCTCAGGTATTGATGCTAGCCTGTTTCTGTGAGCTAACATAAGGATAGGTTAACTTTTTCTCTAAAGGACTGAGGATTTTCTGGTATTACAGTGTCAAAGTTATTATATTTCTATAACTGTGGCAGTTCAAACACAGCACAGAAACTCTACAACCATATGAACATGGCTGACCTCCAATAAAACCTTATATCAAGATATAGGAATTTGAATGTGTGTGTTTATGTATGTATTTATGTGTATGTCTATGTGTGTATTATGTGTAATATTTACATACCATAATATATTTTCATCTATTTCTTTTCTTTAGCTGTTGGGACAGTGAAAGCTATTTTCCACATATGTGGGCTTCCCCAAATAAGACATGTTTGATCCGACCTCTGGGCTTTATATCCTTCAGCTAACCAATCTCTTCCTAATTACTTCTTTTCTTTTGCCTCAAGAACTGGCATTCAGGTCTGTTATGTGGCATTAAAGAAAAAAGACTTTAAGAGGCAGTAGTATTATTCATATCTAAAGGAGATTTGTCACCAGGTTCCCCAACACCAGAGTTGTTCACTTGATCGTTCTTGTATCCAATCTGCCTGGAGCAGGAGGTCCTGTCTGTGAATAAGTGACCTAAGATCAGCCTGAGCAACTGAGTGAGTACCTATCTCAAAATAGAGTAAGCAAAAGGGTTCATATGTAACTTAGCAGCAATTGCTTGCCTGGCATCAGGCAAGGACATACGTTCAACTCCCAGTGCTACCATAAGGAAAAAAGCTTCGGTTCAGAGCCTTTAAAATGTACTTTTGTTAGCTAAAATGAAACACTAAATATCACAAATTACCCAACTTGTTTATGTCAAGAGTGAATAGAATGCCATATAATGAAGTGTCTATTTTAGCTATTTCTTTTTCAAAAAAAAAAAAAACATAATTAAACAAGAAAAATCAGAGTATTAACTATGAAATGTCCTCACTGGTGGTTTCCTGTCATCTTTTCCAATGTTCTTTTTCTTTCATCCACTGACACTTCTTCAGAGTTCTTTCTTAATACTCCAGGAAATCTTCCCAACAAAGCGCATCGGCTTGGCCTCACTTATCACGTCCTCAGAGGAAATGGATTGGGACTGCATTCTCCACCAAGCCTTTCTCAAGTGCTACTGAAGAAAGATTGTGTCTAGGTTGGCCTTAAGACTGTTATCTTCTGGCTTAATTAACTTGGATGAACATTCCTCTTCCCTGGGGAATTATGGCCAAAATCCATTAGGAGAGGGCTTACTAGAGCATAGATTGGATCTTACTAGCATGAATGGAGTATAGAGCCCCAAAGCTCTGCTTCATTGAGTCCTGGCACACCTATATAGATAGACTTTCCTATCATACCTGCCTCAGGTAGAGATGTGGGACACAGTAACTAGTCAAAATTCACAGGAAACCAGTAAAAATACTTTGAGATGACTTTATTACACTAGTGCCCATATCTTCCCCATATCATTCAAAAATTCTGAATTTCTTTTTCTGTTTCTCTCCAATTTTTTCACAAAAGTGTTAGTGAGAATCTAAAATTTCTCAGAGGAGTTGGTCCCCTGACTAAGTGATAGTTAAAAAGACATGACTATAAACATACACACACACACACACACACACACACACACACAGACACACACAGACACACACATAGACACATAGACACATACACACACACACATATATATATATGTATATACATATATATATGTTTTCTATTTCCTTTTGAAAAGTTTTCTTTCACTACATATATGTATATAGATTGCATGGGTATGTATGTGTGTATACATGTGCTTCGGTGTACTTGTGGAAGACAGAGGACAATTTTTGTAAGTCAGTTCTGTTCTTCCACTACATAGGTAATTAAGCACCAGGCTAGGTGGCAGATGTCATCTCAATAGCCCTGATTTCTACTTCTCAAATTATATTATCACCCGTAGCTTGCAAGCATCCTCTGGTTGATAGGGTCACGGCCATGACAGCCCTCACTAGCTCTGTTTATGGAATCTACCCAAACTGAAAATGGCAAATGGCCTGATTAGAGTGTTTTATCAACTTGCCTTGCAAAAACATTGCTTTTTGTATGAATCCTCTGCATGCAAAAAGCAGCCAGGGTATAGGTATCAAAAAACGAAAATGAACATTGTAAGTAAAGGCTGCTGGGAAATAGTATATCTTTCTTCACCTAGATCATAAGATGGTAAGAATTCAATTGTGTTTGAAATATAATTGAACACCACTCCAGCAGACAGTATGAATTTTTACAAAGTGAAGAGATGCTAGATTATAAAAACAAAACCAATATTTGGCATGTGAAATCATCTGTAGTGCAGATGCCCCAACCACCATCCATGTTTTCTCAGTAATTCGCTGTGAATTAATAAGCTCAGAGATTTTCACTAGGTCCTGAGTGGCTAAAGCCACTGCAACCCAGCCAGTTCTCAAGTGGGGCTGTGCATCAGGCTTGGATTTACTTTCAGCCTTTATCAGCTGCTAAATTAATTGGCTGCAATTAGCTCACACACCTTATCAGAGACAAGTGAGTCTCTTTAATCTGGACAATCTTTGGCTCAGAGTAAGTGATTTCCTAGACATAGTAGTTTCCCATAAAGACAAAGAGTGTTGTGTGTTTTCTCCCTCAGGACATAATTTGTCTCCTCTCTATATAGAAATACTTTACCCATGTCCAAAGACAGATGTCTAGCCTTTGGTTGTCTCCATAGTGTCATCTCGACCAGACACTAGCAGCTTGGGACCCATAAATGTAATGTCTGTTGTCAAACTCCTTAGAATGCACCTTTCTTGCCTTTCTCCCAGTTAGGTTTTATAGTTTCACTTGAGAAAACTCTATTCTTTTTCCCTCTGATGACGTTAACCAGACTCACTTTTATTTATAACACTTTGTACCTAAGAAAGAGTGTATTCACACTCAAGTGTTATGACCTCTACCATCAGCCTGGGGGTACATGCTTTTACACCCAGCATCCAGGAGGCAGAGGCAGGAGAATCTCTGAGTCTGAGGCAAAATCAAGCCTGAAACATAACCAGACAATGATATCCACCACTTTATGGAATGGCCAAAGTAGAGTTTTTGTTCATAGGAAATCACATCTTGTAAGAGATAACCATATGGTATGGTCCTAGAGATATAACCCAGTGGTTACCAGCACCCATACCTCTTTGAAGATTTTAGTTGGTTTCCCAGGACCCATATGGAAACTTTTAACCATTCATGACTCCAGTTCCCCAAAATCATATGACCTCTTGTGGCCTCCACAGGCACCTGCACCAGGTATGCAGGTGGTATACACACATAATAAATGCAAGCAAGACATGTAAAAATAAATTAAGACTTTATTAAAACATAATAGTTGCTAGAAGGCAAGTGAGTCCTTTTAAATACTGTGATCTAGAGATGATGCTAGGAAGTCATTATAATCCCAAAGCTCAGAATAAAGAGAGGGAGGTGTCTGTTATAAGAGATAGAACAAGATATGCTACATAAAAGGATTTCAGTGGTTAGAAAGCTGCAAAACATGCTAAGCATTTTTGGCCAGTTGTGCAACTCGTCCTCTTATTTATCTATTCATCCATCCACGTGTGTATTCATCCATTTATAAACAGGTATTCTATTCCAGAGGGAAAAAAATAAATATAAAAATGGTACGAAATAATTTAATAACTTTAAGAAAAGTAGTTAAGCTACCTCCCCATTAGATTGGCTCTTCATCTGCCTACTCAGGCACCTATCAGTATAAAATCCCCATGTTCTGATTCTACCCTCAAAATATCACAGAATTAAAAGTAAACCACAGAATTATTTTTGACATACATTTTTTAAAAAGTAATTCTCAAAATATTTTATATGTTTGAATCCTGTTTCCCAAACAATTTAAAAACCTTGCTGAACTAGGGATATGCCAATCACTGTCCACATTTTCTCACATCAGAACTGTGGCCCATATTCCACAAATATACAAAGTGCTCATCCGTAGAGAACTGATTGCCATTAGCCCACTACCAGGGGCAACCCTAACGCTCTAGAAATTGCAGCGTTTCTCTCTGTGGGTCACCTTATCTTCTGCATTCATTAATTAAAGCAATTAGGTTGGAGATTCTTTGTATTTCTAGGCTAGTCTGAAAAAGCTGACAGTTCAATTGAATTCATCAGCTAAGTCCCTAAAGTTACAAGCTCTTATAATTAGCAATTGACTTTGGAGATTTTAGCAAACAATGACAAGCATGCCAGCACATTCAACCCCTTCTAACAAAGGCTAATCTGTACAATACACTAGCACCCTATTGGGAACATACATTCAACATTCAATGAAGTGGGATCCATTCTGCAGTGGATCATTAAAAATGATCTTATCATGGATGATTAAACATACACAAACACTTGCACACACATGTACACACAAGCACACACAGAGAGAGGACTAATAGGGGTGTGAAAAATAGCAGAAATCTAAATTGTTTGGACTTTTCTTAGAAGCCAAAGAATAGTCAGATATTATATATCATATTAGGCAAGCCCTTGGAAATTGTTATTCTTCCACATCCTTTGAACAGGAGGTTTTTATCATCTAAGAAAAAAAACATGACCTGTATTGTTCCTCATGGCATGAAGTATCTAGGTGAGAAGCATCTTGGAAGGATATGAAGGATGAATTCTGACTGGCCTTTGCCTGTTTTGGAGAAATTTTTAATTAATGTATTTAGGATTAATCAGGGTGCTTGAGTTTTATTTTTAAAAAGTTGCATGGGTTTCCTAGCCAATCATGTTTCCAAGATAGCCCTAGCAAGAATAATTAGAGTAATTCATCAAAAGCCATCTTGTTGAGCAAAAGAGTACCAAAGTAGAACTAAGATATTCTCACTAATTGTTTGAAATAGAGGCTTTTCTAATAACAACCCTGTGGGAAATGACTCTCAGCACAATGATAAGGACAGAGAACCCCTACAGAACAAGTAACATTAGACATTCATGCCTTTGATGTATGGCTAGAGAAGTGGGCAGAACTCTAAACTGAGAATCAGTTTCATATTTCTTGCCATGCTTGCCTGTATCATTGTGAATAAAAGGCATTTAAGCCTCTGCCAGCTGTCTATGGACTAAGAAATTCATTGAGTAAATTAATCTTATGGACCAGCACAAGGCAGCAAAGAAAGGGAGTGTGTTTGCTCAAGGAGATGAGGAATGAGAGTGTGACTCTGACACTGTAATAACTATTTGGATCCAAATTGTTAATAATGTTGACAAAAGACAAAATCTTAATCAATATTTTTTAGTATTGTAAGGCATTCACTTCAGGTTTCTGGATAGGCACTCTTTTGGGTATTTGAGTGAATGAGATCAAATAAGCCCCCTTCAATTCTCCCTCAAGATGTTCTGTTTGCAGACCTATGGGAAGAAAACTATCCAGCTGCGTATGGGACCCCAAATAAAGGCAGCAAGAGATTCTCAAGCTTAGCAGATAGAACACCAAATACAAACTCTAGTCTCTTATTACTGTTAAGGAGGATGACAGGTTCAATATATTTCCAAGAGGAAATGAGTTACTTCTCAATCCAATGATGGGTAATGTATGAATGCTGGGTTGTGATGGAATAAAATGTATTATACATGGCCATTTGAAAAGAGAAATAGTGATCAAAGGGGTTAGAACTCATAAGAACTTCACAGTGAATTGCAGGTGACACCTTAACCTGGTTTGTCAAAACAGGTTTGCAGAAGGCTCATAAGGAAAAGTGGATGTGAGAATGTGAGATGGGTCATGAGACAGAGAAGCTAGAAAGAATGGAGTCTACCATTAGCTTTATAAGTAGCATTATTGCCTATGTGTGAAAGCTTTCTCAGCACAGAAGCATGAGCTTAGAACTGAACAACATGTGAGTTTTAATATATAATTGATCATTATCCTCTGCATCATCAGTCACACTCAGGCTCCATGACTCTATCTCCTCAAATGAAACTCCAAACCTACTTCTAGGATTTTAATGATAATTAATATGTAATATTATTAAAAACAGCATTCATTGGAGAATATTCTCTTAGCATATCAGTGCTTAGTGAGACTAGCAGAACTGCCATCCTTATACATTATGAGTAGACTTGTTCCACTAGGGTTTGGTGGTTCCCTAAAGGACTACAAAGTTATGGAGTATCGCAAGGCAGTGTCTATATTGTTTCCTTTGAAACTGGGTGCATCTTTGAAGGAAGAAAATGCTATAGACTTTTGAAGAATCTGAGACAGAAAAGCCCTGAGGTTTCTACTCTTTAAAGAGAGGACACTGTCACTGAGAAAGGTCACATGCCATGTCAGTATTTCTGAGGGCACAATGTAGAGAAGTGATTCACACATACTCCATGGTCAGTGACAGGTGGTTTGGACACTCCAAACTCTTCCATTCATAGACTAGACCTGGAACAATGAACTCTTTAAGATCTCTTGAGCCCTAACTATAGTCTGCAATGGCATGGCAGAGTTTGGGCAACAACTGCTAAGCTGAACCTGACCAAACATTGCATGAAGTCCATTGTGAGTTTCTGTCACTCTCTAGTCATGATTCAGCTTCATCATTAGATAACCAGATTGCAACAATTATGATGAAATGATATTGCAGCCATCCAAGGGGAAGGAGGGAGCTGCTGTAAGAAGAAAGGGTGGGTCACTGAATTCTATTAGTGTGTGTATGCTAAACCCTGATAGTTATTTATTTTATTAGTTTCTCTTGCAAATTTACTGGAATAAAGATGGTTTCTACTGCTAGTTAGAAAAATGAGAAAGCCTCTGAAATTGATCCTATCACAAATAGCTTCCAGATTCACACCTTTATAAATACAGTACTTCAGTGCATGGTAAATGGCCTACACACTATGAAAGTACTTATTTCATTTACTGAATCATTAAGTTCTCATGATGTCAGCTTAAGCTCAACTACCTTTGAAATAGCAGTCAGGCTTTGAACCAAGGCAGTCTGACTTCAGAGTCCATTCTCCCATGATAAAAAAGACATAAGCAGAGCTATTGACCATAATAAGAAACAATGGTCCTGCTTCTTACAGACAGCTATGAATAAGGGTAATGTTGATTTACAAGTTGGGTAGCAACTTTCTGGCACAACTGGCTTTTAAAATATTGTACAACTCACATAATTCTCTAAGGTAAAGAAGGTATCACAGGCCACTGTCGTGAGAGAGTTAATTAATTAAAACAATTTCATACATTCTTTTTTTTAATGAATAGGTAATTACCTATAGGTTAAAAAAATAGCCAAAATGTTTACTGGTAGGAGATTAGGAGATTTAAGGGAAAGCTCATTCTCTCTCTCTCTCTCTCTCTCTCTCTCTCTCTCTCTCTCTCTCTCTCTCTCTGTGTGTGTGTGTGTGTGTGTGTGTGTGTCTTTGTGTGTGTTTGAATAATGTATAGAATGTGAGTGAGAAGAGAATAGGTAAAAGAATCTAAATGATTAACCACATCAAAAATTTAGTGCCAACAGTTAGGAGAGATCTTTCAGTGAAAGATATTTCCTTATTGAGTCTTCATGTCAGTGAAATTGGTCTTTCAGAAAGAAAAAAAATACTGAAAAAGAATACTTTCTCTTAGCTTTGCCTTTTGAAACTGTATTATGTTATAAATTGTATATGTTCTCTTACAATTTTAGTATTACCATATGGTCTAGGCGTTTGCATTTATAATATAAATATGAAGAAACTGAAGCTGACAGAAATCCAATACTAGCCTAACCCATAGCTAACCAGTGGTAGAGACAGGATTAAAACACAGGATTCAAAGACCGGTTCAAATCTACGTTATTACTTTAGACAGCAGGATGAGGTTGTGTTCAATTCAAGGATACAGTGAGTGATAAATTTTAAGACATAGATTTTCATTGTTAACCTTGTTTCTTTAAAAACATCACCTAGTGTATGAGTGAGGTATACACAATCTTTGAGGGCCTTTCTAGAAAGAATGAATTAAAGAGAGCAGACATGGTGTGAACATGAGTAGGAATATCCCATGAAGTGAGGTCTCAGAATGAATATAAAATGAAAAAGAAAGCTGACTGAGTACCCACATCCCTCTTGCTCTGCTTCTGAATCTACAGAAATGAGAGCAAGCAGCCACGAGTTCTTACCTCCGTAGCCTCAAGCCACTAATCCTACCATGCCTATTCCAGCAAGTGGTCAGGCCTTCAAACCATGAGCCAAAATAAGCAATTGCACCCTTAAATTGCTTGCTATAACATACCTAATTAGGAGACTAGAAAAGTAGCTCTTAGCCATGGGCACAGGAATTACCCAAGCTACCTTTTCTTCTTTAAAAAGGTTTATAAGAAAATTGCATGGGATAGAAGATTCCAAAATGCTTTATAAACTAGAAGTTGCTGCAGCCGTGTCTTCTGGATATGTGAGGCATTCCTTTAACTAGCAGAGACTCTGCAACAGGGTGGAAGTCCAACTTCCCATAAGAGATATGTCTGTACAGAGCTTCCTTCTCTCTGGAGGCATCATTGTTCTGACAGGTGAACCCCTTCACCCCATCATAGCCACACTGAGCATAAATAACAAGAGATTCAGCAACAGCAAGAATGCAGGCTCAAGACCTCCTTTG
>JADRCD010198670.1:0-20779 GCA_019843815.1 Montemys delectorum | reverse complement strand
ATGTTTCCTGACTTTTTCCCTAAGATTTCTAACTCCAGGGTTGTCTCTTTTTGTGATTTCTTTATTGTTTCTACTTCCATTTTTAGGCTCTGGATGGTTTTACTCAATTCTTTCACCTGTTTATTTGTGTTTTCCTGCAATTCTTTAAGGGATTTTTGAATTTGCTCTTTCAGTGCTTCTACTTGTTTGCTTGTGATCTCCTGTAATTCTTTATGGGATTTTTTTTTTTTTTTGTTTCCTCTTTAAGGGCTTGTACCTCTTTACCTGTGTTCTCCTGTATTTCTTTAAGGGAGTTATTCATGTCCTTCTTAAGTTCCTCTATCAGCATTATGAGATATGATTTTAGATCCAAATCTTGCTTCTGCGGTGTTTTGGGATATCCAGGACTTGCTGCGGTGGGAGTACTAGGTTCTGATGAAGTCAAGTAGTCTTGGTTTCTGTTGGTAGGATTCTTGAGTTTGCCTTTCCCCATCTCTTGATCTCTGGTGATAGATGCTTGGTGTCTCTGACTAGAGCTTGTCCTGTCCCTGCCGCCCTGCAACTCCCCTTCGACTTTTGAGGCCTGTGCCTCCCGGCTGGTCCCACCTGAGTCTCTAGGTTAAAGCATGTCCTGGAGGCAGACTAGCAGGGAAGGGGCAGAGATGGTCGCTGATTCAGCTCTGTCACTCGGAAGCTGAGAGGATCCTGTCCCTGTTGTCCTGCGATTCCCCTTCGACTCTTGAGGCCTGTGCCTCCAGGCTGGTCCCGCCTTAGATCATCAAGACCCATTTTTAAGCTGGTTTAATTGTTCTCTTGATGTTTAGATTTTTAAAAATTCTTTGTATATTATGGATACTAACTTTCTGTCAGATGTGTAGCTAATAAAATTAAAAAAAAACTCTATGATTAAAAAATCATTTGGAATGTTTCTTCATTTTCATTTTATGGAATAGTTTCAGAAAAGTTGGTGTTAGTTCGTTTTTTAAAGTCTGCTAGAATTGTGCACTGAACACATCTGGCCTTAGTCTTATTTTTTCCCAGAAAATTTTTAATTACTTCTCATATTTCATTGGACATTTTCCAATCCAGTCTGTTAGTGTGTCTGTTTGTTAATTGAGGGATTGAGATCACTAATAATAAGAGTTATTATTGAACAATTTGTATTCTTGTGTTGTTGCTCTCATGGTGTTTTATTACATCTTTTTTGACTACATGTTCTGAAATTGGTTATTCCCTCTACTCTCTTGGGTGTGTTTAAAGTTCTCTTCAGAACTAAGTGTTCTCTCCAGTAGATGATACTCTCTGTAGCTTGTTCCTAGCAGGAAATGTTTAGTCTTTTGTATCTCGTAAGTATCCTTGGAATCTAAGCTGAAATGGGAAGGAAGGTAAACACCAGACACAATGTGTAACTACGGTGATGGCTGATCCTCACTCTCATTTTGGTGGGGTTTATAATCACCATGGAAGCACACTCCTAAGTTTATCTATAAGGAAGTTGAACAAGGGAGGGACGAGGCACTCTGACTTTGGGTGGCTCCATCCCATGGGTTGGTGTTCTGGAGTGAATGAAAAGGAGAAGGTAGTAATGACCTCTGATTAGTTTTGTTCAGAGGAGAATTTCCCCAAATTATTTCTCTCTGCCACCTTTCCCCAGGTGATGTTTATCAATATCCTAAGAAAGCAAGGTTCCTCAGTGTGGAAAATGCTAGCCTGTGATATTTGTCTATCCTTTTGAATCACCTAACCCCTTAAATTACACCTTTCAGACTAAGTTATAAACCAGTCAAAGTGTTTTAGATAAAGTGGAGGATGCCAACCCCATATTCTCCTTGAACAGAGCTGGCCTTGACTGGTGTTTGGTTGGTTGGTTGGCTTTGGTTTGTCAAGACAGGGTTTCTATGTGTTTAGCCCTTGCTGTCCTTGAACTTGCTCTGTAGACCAGGATGGCCTTGACCTCACAGAGATGCCCCTGCCCCCACCCTTGCCACCTAAGTGCTGGGATTAAAGACATGCACCATTGCCACCACCACTACCACCTGGCCCTAGCTGGCATTTTTAGAATGGGGGAAGTTGTAGCAAGGCATTTATCCCTGAATATCCTCAGTGGTAAAAGTTGACAGCCTGGCCTACTTGAGAGAAGACTGTCTAGCACCACCAAACTAAACGAGTCACTGCTGATACACAGCAATTCTAACAGCCTCATCTATATTAGAAATTTGAAATGAGTGCTGTTCAGAAATTGAATTCTTCCTTAACTGGCCAGTGAAATTGCTCAATGGTGAAAAGTACTTGATTTGTAAGCCTGAGGACATGAGTTCAATCACTAGAAGTTGTCCTCTGACTCAGGTATACATGATATGGCACACAAAGTAGCCCTCCATCCAACTCACACACAAACACAATATGAAAAACTCTCATTCAGAGTTTTGAAAAATTATAAAGCACAGTAAAAGAGCAGCATACAATTAAGAAAAAGGCAAGGTAAATCTTAAGGGTAGAATGTAATATTCTAGGTGTCCTGACAGTAATTCATTAACACTAAACTGATTACAAATGAAGATGCCTCAGAGCAGCTGGCCCAGGAAGGAAATGACCACACATCAGGTTTGTAGGACGGGAACATCTGCCGTAGATGACATGTCAGACACATCTTGAAAAAAATCTAATTCATTACTAGACTGGGTTGAGGGGAAAAGTGGAAACAGAATAAATCAATGACTAGTTCCAAGATAGGATGAAAAATTTTTGGTTTTGTTTTGTTTCTAAATCACATAAATAGAAGATGCAAAACATTCATTAGAAGCTGATTCACATCCAGTTCTTAGGAAGCTAATGTTTAATCTGACTGAAGAAAGTATCTCTGAATCCTGCTTTCTAATACAGTGATACAACATAAAACTCTTCCAAAAACAACAAAGCCAGGGGAGACACTTTTCCAATATAAGTACGTGAAGCATGAGACAGGATTCGAAAGTTGTGTACATCTGATAAGGTATCCTAAGATAGCTCTCTCCACAGGAAGATTAATCAGAACTCACCATGTCGTAAGTTGTTACAATCTTCTTCAGAACCTCAGGCACTATGGCTTGCAGCTCCATGGTGGGGTAGGGCTCACTAAGATTCAAGACCACCAGGGGGTTATTGTCAGGCCCCAGGAATCGAGGAGACACAGCCAGCATGCACTGCATGAGGTTGGCCACTGAGGAGAGGCCACATAACTCCTTGAATGATACCACTGCATTCTGCAAATAGAAAGGAGACCCAAGGTCATTGTGATGGCTATTCTTGGTTGTCAATTTGACTATATCTGGAATGAACTAAAACCCAAATGGCTGGGCATATCTGTGAGGGAGGTTTTCTTAATTAAATAGTTTCAGGTGTGAAGACCCACCTCTAATCTGGATTAGATCTTTGAGGTGGAAAGATACATCTTTAATCTAGATCTTTTGAGGTGGGAAAATTAACCTTTAATGTGGGCCACACCTTCTGCCAGAAATCTTAATAAAGGGCATAGAAGAAAACCTTCTCTTTTTATGACTTCTTTCTCTCACTAGCAAGTCCATTCCTTTGCTGGCATTAGAGCCTCCTTCTTTAGGATTCCAGTGCATAATGCAGAATAGCTGAGACACTCGGCCTGGTAAACTGAATAATTACAAGTTTCTTGGACCTTCCACTGGTAAATAACCATTGTTGGACTAGTAGAGCCACAGCCTGTAAGCCTGTCCCCAAAGAAATTTAATATATAATATGACATAATATAATACAATATAATTATGTCACACACACACACACACACTTCACACTTTAGTCAGAGTATGAGTTTAGTCAGAGTATGAGTCGGGTGTGTGACTCTAGGCATGATTGTGCACTGTCTGGACAGAGCAAGTGGCTAGAAAGAACAGATATCTAGACTCCTAAGTAACCCGTGTTCTGGAACTAACTTTTGAATTTAAACATTTCATTTTTGTTAATATTGCTTAAAACATGACTGTCAAGCTATGGATCGTTTTGTTTAAAATCATTTTGTGACCATTATAGCAATAAATTATTGTGATCTCTACAATGTGTTCCCCCAAGCAGTCTGTGATAACTGTTTTCTTCACAGCATATCCGACATATGCCCCCTCAACCTCATTTCCCTTTCTACCACCCACCCTAAACTATAGCAAAAGTCCCTGGACGTCAGGCTACTATCTATTGGTTCCCAGCACGCTCCCACAGCCAGCCAGATGACAGAGCAGGTGCTACTCAGCACCACTTTAGCAGCTCTGTGGGCCTCAGTGCACGGGTCCTGATTCTACAGCAGCTCTGTGGGCTTCAGTGCATGGGTCCTGAAGGCAGGGTGGCTGAGCCCCAACAGGTCCCAGAGGGAATTATGTTCCATATGTGCAGCAGTAGCCACAGGCATGGGAAAATGTGATTTCTTTTAACTGAGGGCTTGCCAAAACGTATGCACCCTCAACAATGGAGAAACTTTTCCAATTTTGGTTATGTTTTGACCTTGAGAGGAAGACAATAAATGTCCTTATTGCAAGCAACTGTTCTTATTCATGAAGTGGCTACAGAATTAGGTAGGAAACAGACACTGAAAGTGTTTCTGTGGTTAGAGGAATGCTAATGTCATTTTCATAATAGTGTTTTAAGAGAAAACAAATGGGATGGATAAATGACTCGGTGGTTAAGAGTACTTGTTGGTCTTCCTGATGATGTGGGTTTGATTTGCAGCACTCACATGCAGCTCACAACCATCTTTTAACTTCAGTTCCAGAGGATCCAATACTCTCTTCTGGTCTCTGTGGGCACCAGGCATGAATATGGTGCACAAACACACATGCAGACAAAACACCCATATATAAAAAGTAAGAATAATAAATCTTTTTTTAAAAGAAACACCTCAGAGTGTCTACCACATGAAGCATGTCAAACACTGCTATGAGCTCTCTGTAAGGAAGAACTAGGGGTCTAGACCAACTTGACTCACCAATCCTAGTACACAGCTAGATGTGTGGCTCATCCTTAACAGGTATACAGTTCCTAACTGACTGCTCTGAGACATGTTATTTTAGAAAAAAATATCATCTTAGGTCTTTCATAAGTATATTTACCATAAATATTTTATGTAAATAATTAACCTCTAAAATCAAGAGAAGACTGGCTCATTTAAATGTATCTAAGCACCAGAGCTCCATAAGAAAGATCTGGAACACATTCCTTTTACTTTAACCAATTTCCCTTTGACAGGTCATTAATTTGTGTTCCATCTAAGAAATAATAATATGCAACAACATCAGAGATTCCCGTGTATACCGTGTTTAAAAACATAGCTGCTAACTGGTCACAAGAGGGACATGGGTAAGCAGCTTATGAGTCAGCAACAAGATCAGTTTATTCTAGCATGCAATCAGCAACTCAACGACTACAGTTGGTGAGGTTTAGATGCTGAGAAATGAAACTAGTAATAAGCATGCTAATATCCAGTTGAGATTTACAAAAGTATTTAAAGTTAAATATGCGACTATAAAAACACACATCTACACATCATAGGCATGCACAAAGTAGAAATCTAAACATGAACACACACCTGCATGTTCTCTCTCAGGTCTGTGGCATCCCGTATAGGGGGCTGGGCATTCTTGAACACCTCATCTACAGTTTTAATCCACAGTGTTCTCAGAGATGCATATTCCCGGGACTTTTTCCCTTTCCTCACAGAAAGGCCCCGTTTGTGAGGCTTCCCTCCTCCTCTTCTGTTGGTAATAGCCACATGGACAAACAAAGAGGCATGGGCAAGGACCTCTCCAGTCAAGGACTGGAGAGGCACATGGCGGTAGCCCGTCTGTAAACATTCAAAGGGAATTGTGTACTGGCCGATAAACTCATCCCCAATGTAGTCATCATCCAGCACTACAAAGCGCACCATGGCTAGTTCAGGGAGGTTGATTTGAAATTCAAAGCTTTCATCAAAAATAGGAGCATCTCCATTCTGGTTCACGGTTTTTGTCCTTTGCTCTGCACAGTCAGCAGGAATTCCATGGATTTCCACGTAGACATAAGGATCCACCACATCACCTTTGGCACCTGACCCTTTGGGCTTGGGAAAGTTCTGGCCACTGATGATTTTGATGTGAAGCAGCTGAGGTGAAACTCCAGGCACAGAGTCCTTTGTGTTGGCACTGAAGAAGGAGACTTCCTCCCTCATGATGGCTGGTCGAAGAACATAGCCACAGTTTCCATTCTGCCTAAACCAGCCAATGTTCAGGTCCATCATCAGCCCTGGAGTCTGGAAGTTCATGGCTACAATCTGACAGCCACATTTCCAAAAATCTTGAGGGTTCATGTTACTAGAGTCAATTCTCATTGGACTAGGAAAGACCCTGGCAAGAAAACGCTTATTGTAATTTACAAAGTCTCCAGGATTTTCATTGGCGTACTTACTAGCAAGCACTTCATTAAAGGAACACACTTCCCAGTACTTCTGCACTTGAAATGACACCTGAAACTCCTTGAACTGGACTGATTTGCAGATGCTCACCAGTTCAGACAGTTCTTTGCAAAGCTGAAATCGCTTCACAGGCACATGGTTGGGTTGTTCCACATTCTCTTTCCCCATCCTCTGAGACATTTCTGCTCCTTCATCTTCATCAGTAACATCCCCTTCCACACCAGAGCAATTTGAAGACAGCTTCTTTGCTTTGATTAGTATTTTCCCTTTCAGGACATCTGGAGATGGTAGGTAAGATTCCTCCATGTTGGGTGATGTAGTATACAGCTTGTCTCCTAAAATTTTCTTCATGTGTTGAACCATCACTTTTTGTTGTTTAATAGAACAGTGGTTTTCTAAACATAAGATGAGAGGATACTCAGAAGCAAAGAATGCGTACTTGTTAATGATATCGATGACACTGCGGAAGACTATCTGAGAGGTCATGGTATGGCCTGTGTAAATCACAGGCTCATTATCCGGGCCATCCCACACATCTAATTCAACACTCCTGCAACCCATTTTAAGAGCACGGATATATCCTGTGATGTCAGAGGGACCCCGGAACTGATCCTCTATTAAGTATGTATTATGAGATGAGTTTATAAAGTAATGAGACAGAGGTTGCTTCATATCCTGACAGACCTTCTTATGTTCCGGATCAAAAATGTAACAATCAGGTGACATCAGGTAATTAGTGAATCCATCTATGGAGAGCCAGCCCTTTTCCTGGCCTTCTTTGGATGGCTCATATTTGTGAATAATTTCCAGGCTTATTTCCTCATTTATATGTGCTACACCCTGTTCTGCCTCAAGAAACATCATAAGGTCCTTGGTATCAAGGAATTCTTTATTGCTTGAAAACTGAACTAAAAGGAAGTAAATTTCAGGTCTAGTACAAAGTTCATGAAAGACCTCAATAAATTCCTCCTTTGTGATTTCAGTACCAGCTTTGTCCTTTGATTTATGCAATTCTTTGAACTTAAGCTCAATTTTGTTTGTTTTTATACCAGGATTGAGGTTTCTGATACACTGAACAGCATTACACAGAGTTATATGTCCAAGATCATCTACATCAATTTCACTAAACATTTGTGAAACCCAAGAAGTCCTCATGTTGTCTTGGCTACTTTCTAACATATCAAGTGTATGTTTCCCATAAGAAATCAGGTACCGGAGTCCTGTCACCCAGATGTTTGCAATATCTGCAGAATTGGCAACCAAATCAAGTGACTCATAATTTTCTCCATATATGACTGAAAACGCACAATCTTCAGATATCTGCTCAGAAATGCCATTGCTGCGGAATATATCTGTGTTCTTCCCTGTTCTCACTTCCTTGATGGATTTGATATCAATCTTGGCCTTCTCAGAATCCTTCTTAGATGGCTCCCACCTCAGGCTTTGCATGTCGGCGTCCAGCAGAAAATACCGATGATAAATCCTGGAGTTTGAACGAACCTTTTTGAGTTCAGAGCCCTCAACCATTGAGTTGATACAGTCACTTGCACTGCTGATCTTCTTCTCTGTTGGCATGCTGCTGAATGACACAGTTTTCTTCCGCTCTCTTTTCTGCTTAGTGCCATCCTGGAGGGAAGAAAAATGTATTAGGATAACACAAACATAGGTGTTCATGTTCAGACTAAGAATTAAACTTTAACTCCCTGAAAAACTGTATACTATGATTTCCTATTGTGGATCTTGTGATGAATGACAGCTGTTCACCTTTAAAGTTTAGAAGAGGCCTTAGAGTGAAATTTAATGCCAATGAGCAAGAAATCATTGCTTAATGACCACAATTCGTATTTGTCAAGGAATCTAATTCATGGAGAGCAGACACTTACTTACACTGGCCGCATAATTTTTAGAAAATACAAGACTCCTTGACTTACAAACCACCAAGAATTCCAAGGCATTCAAGAGAAGAACATTAAGCCAACTGCAGTTCCATTTTTGTTTGGGGCCTCTGCCAACTGCACACTCACGTACCTGTGTGGACACTGATGTACTACATCAGTGTTTCCTATAGGCAAGTCTCTGCGTCTATAGAGTCAGATGTCTAGAGATGGTGGCAGAGATCTGTGCTCAGGTGGCACCCACATGTTGGGTACACAGACAAAAGTCTGAAAGACCTTTTGGTCTCTTGGGCGCACTAGTATGTTTTGATTATTTGATTTCTGGACTCTATATATGACTAGGATACAAATGATTAAGTATAAACGCACAAAGTATATATTAAATAGACACTCAAATCCCTGGCTTTTTACAGTATCACAATAAGGTACTGCATACTTTGGGGAGATGTGGATTACTATTATAGTTATGTTGGGCATGAGCCGGCTTTTAGATTATAGAGTTAGAGTTATTAAAAGCTGCTGCTCTGTATCTAGACACTGTTGCTCAGGAACCTCTGATGAAAGCATGGGTTATAGTGCTATCCAGGTGAAAAGCTCCAGGGAGCACTTATTCTTCAATAGTTTCTGTCTCTGCAGAGATGGGAATTGAACCCAGGGCTCTGTGTATGCCAGGCATGCACTCTGCCACTGAGCTATATCCCCAACCCTAGGGGTGCACCACTTTAAAAGAAGTTTGCATCATCTGCTTTCCTGCAAAATTCAACATATTTATACTTAAAAGCTAGCACTCAAATTTACTTGTATATTTCAAACCTTTCCTATACAGATAACTTGATTTGGAAAAAAAAAAGGTGAAATGACTGCAAGTATCTTTGGATATCTAAGCTTAAAAGACAGCATTGATTTTCAGGAAATATATGAAATCTGTGACCAATTTTTAGCAACCTACTATAGTCATAAATAAAGAACAGAATAGAAACGGGCCTGGGACTGTATAACTTTCATGAAAAAAAAAATCAACATGTAACTATGTAAACATATCCAAAAGCAATTCTGCTTTTCCCACTCTGCATAGAATTTATTTAAATAAAACCTCTATATTTAAAAAGCTACCATTATCCTACCTATATCTGAAATTTAAAACCATTCTTACTTTTTGATTATCTATACTTTCAAAAGCAATTTGCAGAAGGTAACTAAACTTAATCTTTAAATCATATGGGTACCATTTTCCTCAAAGTTTTAAGATGAACCATGAGGTTTTTGTGATCTGAGCTATAAGTCAAAGCCATCAAGCAGTGTTTCTTTATAACTATACTATCAGAATGATAAAGTCCAAAGAGAGGCTTTAGTATCTGACTCTGTAAGATGAATTGTATCAGATTTGTTCCAAATTCCTAACGCAGAGTCTGTATTCTATCTTTTTAAGTGAGTTGGCATAACATCAAATTTGTAATCAGACATGCATAAGGGCATAAAACAAATGTATAAATTTCTTATTTGTCAGAACGAAATGCATCTTTGCCTCAAAAAAGACACATTTTCCTTTAATAAGGGCAACATGCAAATTTAGTAAGGGAATTTCATAATCTATAAATTACACATCAATGTGCTACTGGTAAAATGAAGTCACAAAGATAAATGGAGGTGTTTATCCACTGGTCCATTAAATTACTTTCTCAGCATTCTCCGTTTTTTATTCTCCCACTTTTACACTGATTAACAGATTTCTGCTACCTTCTAATTTGCTACAAAAGACCATTTCACATTCATGCTTTTCTTCATTATCAAGGAGAGGACTAAAAACCGAAGTTCCTCGACTGCATGCACCCAGCACATATATACATTTATGCCAGTATTAAACACCACACTGTGGCTTTACAAGAACTGCTTTCCTTTTTATATACAAGGCTATGTTCTGACTGGCAACTGCAGGTCACTGAATATCCTGATGCACACTCATGAAGGTCACCTAAGTGCAGCCTGAAATAATGGCAGCAAGAACACTCTTAACTAAACTCCGTAGCTAGTCTCTTCCCCTATCTGCTCTTAGCCGAAGCCATCTTGCCTTCTCCATAACAACACATGATGAAAACATTCTCCTTCTCCTTCCCACTAGGAGACAAAGTCACCAGAAACCAAGGGAGACAACCAGGCTTGCTTACAAACTGTTCTACTTCCTTCCCCAAAGCTCAGGTGTTGAAAGGTTGATGACCCTGTCAGCAATATTCAGAGGCTGAGACTGAGGAGGTGACTGGACCATGAGAGTTCTGATGCTATCAAAGTATTAGTCCATGTACTGATTCATAAGCGCTTGGAATATCTGAGGCGGGGCCTCCTTATAAACAGCAGGCCCCGACAGCCTGCTCTGGAAGGGGCTCCTCTTTGTTTTTTGCTTCCTGGCTGCCTTGAGGTGAGTGGCATCTCTACGGGTCCACAATCATGTCATTCCACTTTACAACAGGCTCAGAAAAAATAAAGACAAATAACTGTGGACTGAGGCCTCTTAAATTATAACCAATTATATATATATATATATATATATATATATATATATATATATATGTATTTAAAGTTGTTCTACTAAGCTTGTTTGGTGAGTGCAAAGAACTTGTGTGTGAATCTGATTTATACATTGTTAGGTGGACCAGATTTCCTGGCTGGCAGAAGCAAGTGGACATGATGCCAAGACAAGTACACAGCTGGGTCCCCTATAGCCAAGGCAGAGGAGGGGAAAGACAGAAGCATCTGAACAGGAGAGAAAGGGAGCTCATGTGAGGTGGCAGGAGACCACTCCTCAAACCACCTGACTCCTGGATTCTACCCTTCCCTGTTTATTTCAACTTAGCCTTCACTCTTTAATTCAACTGTGATTTAGCCCTGCCTAGGCTAAAAGGCAGGCCACTAGCAGAGTTGGAACCAATTCTGTATGTGTTTTTCACTACAAGTTGAGCTAAATTGAATACTGGAAAGGATTCAAACTATATGTGCACTATAAACCATTTTATTATTATTATATTTTATTTTAATTACAAAGAAAACTAGGTGGATCTGACATGCGTCATCTATAACACTTCAGGATGGAGAAAACAACAAATATGAAAACTTGGAGTAATGATGCATTTCTGCTGCTCCATGGCACTAACTAACAGCCAGAGAAAGAGTATAGGAAATGGCCTGCACTAGGGGAGAAATGGTTTCCTCAAGAATTTACCTCCTTAACAATTTTGAGAATTAGTATTTTTTTAATAAAGAATCATGAAAAAAGCTTAAAGATTCCATTAGACACAAATGAAAACTTATTTATAGAATAGCAATTTTGTACCAAGAATCACGTAGGGGCCCATGGCTCTGGCGACATATGTGGCAGAGGATGGCCCTGTTGGACATCAGTGGGAGGACTGGCCCTTGGGCCTGAGGGTGTTCAATGCCCCAGTGTAGGGGAATGCCAGGGTGGGAAGACTGGAGTGGGTGGGTTGGGGAGCAACCTCATAGAGGCAGGGGAAGGGAGGATGGGATAGGTGATTTCTGAGGGGGAGACCTGGAAAGGGGAAAACATTTGAAATGTAAATAAAGAAAATATCCAATAAAAACAAATAAATAAACAAGAAGAGGCTAAAAAAATTCCTGCACCACAGAAACACTTGGTTAAAATAGTATTCTTTATAGTATTCACATCAAGTATTAAAAGTGGAAAGAGCCACATTGAGTAGAATGGAAACGCATGTTTTTCCATTAAAAAACAAACAAACAAAAACACCTGCCTACTTTAGTTAGTAGAGAGTTGTCACCAAAATTAGAAGCCCATGTGTGATATTTAAGCAGTAGTAATTTGACAACGGGCAAGAGTTCCTAAGTCCTCCCCTGAGATGAGGAGGGGATAGATAGGTGGGCCTCTTTTCACCTGCTGGGAACCAAGTAGTAGGCACTGATGCAGTTACTCCTGGAAAAGAGCCCAACCTGGGTGTACCAGTTTATCCACAGACAGCATACCATTTCCTATTACATTTCCCCTACCTTTCCAAGTGATTTGTTACACAATAGAAGGTTGATTGCTCCTTGATGGATATCATGCAAAAAATTATATTATCAATATCCAGGATCGATATCCTTGCAAATGGATCAAGTCTAAGCAGTGGAGTGGGTGTGCAGGGAGAGGAATCTCAGAATGAGGAGAGGGCAAAGCATGGAAACAAACGAGTGCCATATGTTTGCAGTTTGTCATGAATGAAGAAATTCCATCTGGGTTACAAATAACACAGAACAAAGAAGTGGAATCTGTTCATTTATCCAGGGAAGTTTAGATAAATTGAGAAACCCCAAAGAAATTTCTGTCTTAAAAAAACAAACAAACAGACAAACAAAACTAGAAAGAACTTGGGTCTATTAAACAAGCACAGTTCAATAACAATAATTCTGAATTGGTCAAGCCAGCCTGGAAGATTACCTTGTAGTGTTTTATCACATATCTTTACATTTTTGATGCAGTTGCTAAGATCGGAGAAGGAAGGAACAGGATCTGGGGCAAACCAGTCAGTCCAAAGATCATTTTAAAAATCAGATGAAGTGCAGAAATACAGGGCAATTTGAGCAAGGGCCAGGTACAGTCAAAAGCTGATTCTGGCTCATGAGTCAGGATTCTTAATTCCAAGTATAGGACAGTTACATGCCCAGAGAGTTAGAGACTTTGAATGTCTTCATCAAATCCTTCCCTTGGAGAGCACAAGGAGCCCTGCAGAAGAGGAGGCAGAAAGAATGCAAAAGCCAAAGGGATTGGAGGACACCCAGAAAACAGGGCTCTCTAAATCAACAGTATTGTCAGGTCTCAACACTGCAGAGGGCTGAGGTGCACACTTAGCATCTCAAGGCAGACCTGTCTGCCAGGTCCTCACAGCGCCCCTCAGTGCCTACCTGTTACTGGGTCCTCCTGGCTGGCATTTCCCACTCCTACCCTGAACTTCCAAGCCCAGGGTCTGGGCTACCTTCTCCCCAGCTGCCCTACCCTCTATAATTCAAGGTTTTGGTTACCTAAACTTTTCATCTAGGCTATCTCCTGGTTCAGGCTGCCCCTCTAGATTGGCAGCTGCTCTCCTCACTGCCTCACACGGTGTGGGGTCACATCCACCCTGGACTCTCTCAGAGTCCTGCCTCTGGATATGCTTTAATCTACAATAATCTGTCTCCTCCACCATATCTAGATCAGTCATGCCCTTTCCTTTTTCTTTCTTATTTTTCATTCACCAATGTCCTGGAACTTTTAAAAATTACATCAAGTAGAGTCATACACAAAGAACTAGATTTATGAGAGCCAAACAATTTAAAATCTAGTAGGAGAGAGCAACAAAAGTAAAAAATTACATACAGAGAAGCATAAATAATTACAGTTCTTATGGACTAGAGATAATCTTTATAATGAGCCATACATAGTCTTCTTGAGGAGAGCTTGCAAATGCATGGCAGTTTTATAGGAACAATTACTTCTTTTTAAGGACTGTAGTCTTTGAAGTACTCTGAGTTTTTAAAAAACTCAAACTCTGACTTCCTGCAGGTGTCAGGATTCCCAGTTCACTTCACTAGTCCAAAAAGACTGATCCCATTCACAAAGTGCTGGGTAAACTCACCTCTCACTTAACCTAGGAAGTTTAGAACCTACTGGCAAATGAGTTACAGGGTGAATAGAAAGATTACCACTCTCTAGGAGAGCATGCCAACCTTATTAAACATTAGAGTGAAGGTAAAGGATGTTTTATAGGATTGTAAAAAAAATTTAATAGTATCAAAAAGAAAGAAAAGGAGGGAGAAAAAAAAGGTTGAAGAAAACCAAAGTACATAAATCAGTGATATAAATAGCATTTCAGTAATAAAACTAACAAAACCAATTAGAAAAAAACTCTGACAGCTGAAAAATGTTTTTCCTTATACCAAGGTAGAACAATTAGTTCAGTAACTTACAGTTTATATTTTAACAGTTGCCAACAGAAATACTACAGGATCTGCTGTGAGTGAATACCACATGACTAGCTGCGTCTCAGTTTCCCACAAGTACAACAGGCCTCAAAACAGCTCCTCCTAGGTTATGTAGTACAGCTACTGCACAGAACCCTTAGAGTAAAGTAAACTCACACTTGAGAGCAACTTTAAATGCAGCTTGGGACTTCACATAGCCTACATTATTACATTCTATGAAATTTATTCTAGGCCGAGGTGAGTTCTACATAGGAGAAAAGCAAAGCAAAATGCCACTGTAAATACGTAGCTGTAACTGTAATGGTCTAATCACTTAAGTCTGTTGAGAGTGACTCTGTCTCAGAAGGAGCAGTCTGTACATGACTTTCTCTGTGCAGAATGAAGGCAACCACACAGCTTTTGGGCACAACTAGGGGTACAAGGCCAAGATGCAGTAAGTGTCCATGGCAGCCAGAGGCCCTCATAATGCAATGCTTCCCACCACAACATTTCCACATCTCCTCCAGGGGACAAGTAAGCAAACCATGTCCTAGAGCCTTATGTTAATTTCATCCACTTAACTATTAAGTCTATGCTAGTGCACATATAATTTATTCTCAATACTTTAATTCTATATAAATAACCACATATTAGGTTACACATGCAAGTGTGAAGCAAAGATCACCCTAAAATCCCAATGACCTCACGAAAAGCAGTCTGTGACTAGACTTCTTCAAATGACTGCTTCTATTTCATATTCATTACATTCCAGAGTAGATACTACAGTGTCTAGCTCTAAGGATAGAAAGCAAATTGCCAATTTCTGTGAAATGATGCTTTCAAGGTCAGTTTCTGAAAGCATCCAAATCACTTGCTGTGATGGGTTACACTCCCATCAACTGTGAGGACTAAAACTGAAATCAAAGACTGCAATAAATGGATGGCACTTTCATGTCAATAGCGTTTTAGTGACACATTTCACCACTGCTGAGATATTTATTCAAAGTAAATTTACATAACTATTACTTATATATGTGTCTACTATAAATTGCAATAAAGTTCACTGATTTTTCTACAGTAATGAAAAACGTAATAGTAAAAGCTCAGTGCTCCTATAAATCAGACTTTAATCCCAAGGGAAAGTATTGATGCTAAGGCATTTCAGTTCGTGACCTATAATAATGTTACTTAAGTGGCCCCAAGTCTGACGTGGAAACTCGCTGTGTCTCACACTGCTGGTTCTTCATTTCGTTTTCTTTTGTTTTTGACACAGGCTCTCTGCATAGCTCTGGATGTGCTAGAATTCACTATGGAGGCCATCCTGGCCTTAAGCTCACAGAGATCTACCTTCCTCTACCTCCTAAGTGCTGGGGTATGCCACCATGCCCAGCTGGCACTTTCATATACAGCATATTACTACAGAGCCTGACGACTTGTATACCACAGAGCTATTGGAAGATGAAAACTCCCTAGTACACTGCATTCAGTCTGAAGAGTCACACAAGTGGATCACACACTAATATGATGGCTTAGCTCCATGCATGACCTGTTCTAAGACAACTGTCCCTCATTAAATTCTCTCCCTAAGATGTGGTGGGTCTCCATTATTTCAAGGACAATTTAGAAGAATGATTTAGTCTTCTTCTCTTTTACATACTGCATATCACATTGCTCAGGGCTGAGGAGAATGGAATAGCAAAGCAGTAGTTAGCAGTCAGAAGGAGAGCTCGTGCCATGGGCCAGATCAAACACAATTAGTGACAAACAGCAACGCTTTTAATCAGAAATTTTAATAAATCTACAATGGTTTTTTAAAATGAATTTTTACGGAAAGCTGCCCATGATGATTTGAATGAGAATGACACCTACTGCTACATCCTGTACCTAGCTGCTAACAGGCTTTCTAAATGCCTCTCAGTAGTTTGTACTCCTGAATATCCCATCTCTCCTGAAACACAAGCTATTTCCTGGAGTGAAATATTAAGGTTAATTAACTACCCCCGGTCTACTTTCCTACCTTTTATTATTTTTTGTTCCATCCGCATATGCCTTAATCTAGCATAATTTGCTCCAACCTAGAAACTAGCTGTCACCCCAGGCATTCTGGAAAATGTGCAATTGAGAACGGATTAATCTCTCTTTTCTACGTGTTTTTCTACTTAGTTTTATACAAACAAAAAGTATTTATAAAATCTATGAACACCCCTTCCCCAGCTAAAGGATACATTTAAAAAGTTTATTTCACATTTTAAAACATACTTACAAATAGAATCTTCCATAAATCTAATGATATACTACACCTAGAGTTCTTCAATACATCATGTAAAGGATAAAATTGTGCTTGTAAATTAAGAAAAAGAGAATCAAATTTTAGTAATATGATCTTCTTTTCAAAGACTTTAGCTAAAAACAAAGCAGACTAAAATACAATGACTCGGAAGGGGAAATCTCACAGGATCACAGTCCTAGAACAAAAATTACAGGCCACTGACAGGCGCTGAGAGGGGAAGGGGTCCCCTCTCTCCCTAACTGGTTATCCAATATGAAATGTTCAGCCCTAAAATATACATACAAACAATAAAAAAAACTCAGCAGGTAGTTTTTATATATCTTGTATACTTAGACACAGAAACACACAGATATGCTATATATGCTATATAATAATAATCAAATAAAAAGAGGATACCATTTTGATTTTTTAAAAATTTGAGACAGGATCTTTGTTTTAGCCGTAGCTGTACACAAAGCTGGCCTCAAATTCCTAGAAATCCACCTGTCTCTATTTCTCAAGAATGGGGATTAAAGGGGCAAGCCTCTATCCAGCAAGCCTACCAATTGTAGAGTGAAGGAGGCATAGGAGGTGGAGGGAGGGACTTGAGGGGAGCTGGAGGAGAAGGGGAAGGGGAAGAGTGATAAAATTATATTTAAATTAGAATGTATTGAAAAAGTAAAAACTTCTAAAATTATAGTTTAATGTCCTATATGGAAAATTTTAAGAATTACAGTAAATATATAATATAAAATTTATACCCTTAACTAGTTCTCTTAAAAGTTTACTTTATGCATGCATAGGGGTGTTTTACATGTACCATGTATTAACCTGAGGAGGCCATGCGGGTGCTGGGAGTTGAACTCGGGTTCTCTGGAAGAATAGCTAGTGTTTTTAAACACTGAGACATCTCTCTAGCCCTGCTTAGCCACTTTAAAAATGCACAGTTTTAGCAGTATTAAAATACAATATTTGCACCTAAGGCTCAGGGGACATTGCTGAAGAGCTAGTGAAAACATTTAAAGCCAGGGAGTTTGCGAAGAGACTGTGTCTCCCAATAGTGTCAGCAAGTATACCCATAAAGTCTTACCTAAATGACTGCTGAGACATGAGCTGCACAAGGACAACAACAAATATGCAAAATGGCCCTACCCATCTCCCCTGCCCGCTGAGTCCTCTGGAGCACCCCAGCTGCTCCAAGCTGCCTGCTATCTCCTGCAGACCTCCATTGTCTTGCCACATCTCTACCCACCCATCTTCATCAGAACTCATAATCTGGAACCATACAGATTGGATTCCCTTCCTGCATCCATCTCCCCTGCCTGCTGAGTCCTCTGGAGGCATCCTAGCTCCCCACGCAGCCTGATATCCCTGCTGGACCCCTATTTTCCCACCATCTCTCAACCCACTTTCATCAGACCTGCTGATCCAGAACCATAAGGCCCAAGGATACCCATCAGTGGCCTGCCACACCAGGATCATTGTGGGTAGGCCACCTTCCCATACCTACTACATCAGGAAAAACCAGGGACTAAAGCTATTTAGATGGCTAAAGTCCCGCATAAGAACACTATCAACAAAAGCCAGGGCACTATGACACCTTCAGGGCCACCCCCCTGCAGCCCTTGATATCCTAACACAAGCGAAGCACAAGAAAATGACCTTGAAGCCAATCTTATAAAGATGATAGAGGACTTTAAAGGGGAAATTAATAAATCCCTTAAAGAAATACAAGAAAATACACTCACACAGCTGAAGGAAATAAAACTGTTCAAGACCTGAAAATGGAAATAGAAGCAATAAAGAAAAGACAAATGGGAGAAACCCTGGAGAAGGAAAGCCTAAGGAAGAGAACAGAACTACAGATGCAAGCATCACTAACAGAATACAAGAGATGGAAGAGAGACTCTCAGGTGTAGAAGGTACCACAGAAGATATCAATCATGGGGCAAAAAAAAAAGACAAGTGTAAAAAAATTCCTAACCCAAAACATCTACGAAATTTGGGACAAAATGAAAAGATTGAAACTGAGAATAATAGGAATAGAAGAGGGTGAAGATTTCCAGTTCAAAGGGCCAGAAAACATTTTCAACAAAAGGATGTAAAGCAGAGACAGTGAGAACAGGAAACCCTGTGAGAAGAAATGAGGTGAATGGGTAGCTAAAAAGGAGAGATATCTATTTATACAAGATGTTTCCTAGAGGGATTTACTTATCAAAGAAGGGGGAATTAACACACCGGAGAGGGTAAATGTGGCCCTACAAAGTCACTGGGGATGCAATGGACACTGGCCTCCATTAGCTTTTCCCAAAGGTAACTCTGGAGTTAGATCCTTAGGAACATAGGAAGGAGGTTAAGAGTGCCAGAGCAGGCAGCAAACACAAAGGTATGCAGTGCAGAGAGACTGACTGTGTGACAAAATGAAGGGGATCTGGAGTAGAATAAGGTGAAACTGATGAGAAAGATCAGCTGTGAGATGTGGGTGGGCCAATCTCGGTGCCAGAGGAGGGAGTGCCTCCTGGGAGAAGGTCTCTGTAGCCGGGAGTACATGCCCCTGCACCAGACAAAAAACATACAAATGTGTATGAAACTGATAATAAGCCACACCTCCTCGTGTGTGAAAACATAACTCACCACATGTTTTTAAAGGTCAACTGGAGGAAAAGGCCTTGTTTGCTTTACAACCTGAAGAATCATCAGCCCATTTGTGTAGGTCCTGCTCTTGTTTATGCCTTGCTAGTCTCATAAATTTGAACTAAATGATAAACAATTCCTAAATGTTAGTTTCTCAACCTGCCTGGACAACTGCATGGGAACAAAGACTACCACTTCAAGAGTAACCAACTGAGACTACAGAGAAGTTGATACGTTTAAAAATAGGCTTAGAACAGCTATACCTACTTGAAAGTGTTTTACTTACTATAGCTCAAAATGTTTAAATTATTTTAAAAAGCTTTATTGCAGTAAATTCGATGTGTCGGTTTTTCTATTTGTAAGTGACATAATAAACCCAGTGTGTCTGCTGACATAGTAGAGATACACGTTCACTGTCTTTGTATCCACTTGGCACGGAGCATCAAAACACTCTAGCTTTAGATCATATCTATGGCAAGTCTCCTGTTTTGTTAAATTAAAAGCTATACTCAGGTTAAGAGATCAATAAAAATGTCAATGCCTACATGGCAGTAGCCCAGAAGACCCAAGAGACCCGTGCAGAGCATTTACAAAGCAGAGTGAAGCCAGCTGGACTGCAAAAGGTCCAGCTCCACCACTTCCTGAGCTGGGGGATACCTTTTTAAAGCCACAAGGCTTCCAAACTAATCAGTTAACCAAACCAAAAGTAAAAGCAGTTTTAAAAAGATCAAGTCTCATCATTTATGTATTTTAAATGGTACATGCTACCAGTGACAAAACACTTTAATTGCTTCAGTGAGATCACCATTTCCAGACCCAATGCTTTAAGTCCCAGCTTTTAAATTAGTGGTAACAAATATACAGTTAATTCACGGGGCACATGCAATTCATTCTAAATACAGCTTCCCAAGCCTGCTCTGCTCCATGCTTTAACTATCATAGCCGTAACATTAATAGTCTACATACCATTTTGTTCCAACTACAAAACCAAAAAGCTTGGGTAATCCTAGAGAATACATGCTGCAAACTTTAATTCTGGGACCTGAAACTAAAAAGGCTATGTATTATTATACTTCAGAAATTAATGTGAAAATGAAATACAGGCATAATGTGAAAATGAAATACAAAGCACACTTAGGTATTACATACAAGTATTATAATATAAATTTAAAATGTCGCATTTAATTCTAATGTATTTTATTTCATCAAAACATTTCAGAAAACAAAGGACTAAATTCAGAGTCTACTTGCAAACTAACCACCAAAACCCGACCACAACGCCATCTTTATTCGTAAATCAGGATGTCATGACTGACTAACACCCACGCCTAAGCAGTACTGTGATCTGAGGTTGAAAGTGACCACACCTCCACACTGGCTTGTTAAAGTTGGGGTTTATTAAGAGAAAGCAAATAGGGAAAGAACTGGTGTGAAGAAGGTTCCTTGAAGCAGGGAGTACAAAAGGTCTCTGGCATATAATGATATATAATTATGGCTAGTAGATAGATACTTTTAGATAGTAACACCTAAAGGCAACACTTTATGACTAAAAAGTAGATATTAATAAATATGCTGCGACAGTAAAAACACTGGAAATTCAGGTACAATCAAGTG
>JADRCD010198666.1:12123-26574 GCA_019843815.1 Montemys delectorum | reverse complement strand
TCTCTCTCTCTCTCTCTCTCTCTCTCTCTCTCTCTCTCTCTCTCTCTTTCTCTCTCTCCCCCCCCATGTGAGTGTGTGTGTGTGTGTGTGCACACATGTGTGAAAATTGGGTGGTAGGGGAGATCATGTAAAACAGGGATATAAGAAACATCATGTAAAAGAGTCTTGGTATGAGAAAAGCATGGAACACCTTCCGAATAACAACTTACGTGACCTCTGGGGACCAGAGGAACCGGTGAGAAGGGGCTTGCTGGGACTATATACACTCTCTGCCAGAGGTGACATTGAAACACACCAGATTTCACATAGTCAGCACATCAGCAGATCTATGCATGCAAAATGGAGTGGAGAGGCATGCAGAAGGAGTCCTGGGCTAATCCATACAAGTGATGAGGTGGTCCTCACCCAAGACTCTAACATGGAAACAGAACAGTGAATCATTGCCTACATTTGTGTGGTCATTGGGAGGTAAAATCCCAAGGTCCAGTCCTCACTTGACATCTTGAGGAGGGAATGATTTCATTATGAACTCGTTACCAGGAAAATATTCAGAGGGCCAACATATACCAGGAAATCCACAAACCTATAGTCTATGCAAAACATAGAAAGCTAGCACTGGAGAAGGGAATACAAGTCTATAATTGCAGTACTTGGGAAGCTGAAGCAGGGAGATTGCTGGGCTACATGTTTAGACACACTTTCAAACAAAAATAAATAAATAAATACGAAGTAAAGCTGGAGATTTGGGTGCACAGTGTTAGAGATGTGTTGTAGTTCTAGATTTTCTCTCACATCTCTGCAATCAAGTTTGGAGGGCTGGAGACATAATGGCTGAGTAAAGTACTTGCTTTGCAAGTGTGAAGACCTGAGTTAAGATCCTCATAACATACTTAATCTCAGGAACATTAGTGCACAAGTATGTAACACCACTAAGAGGCAGAGACAGGTATATCCCTGGGACCTTGCAGGTCAGCATACTGGCCATATTCAACAAAAGACCCTTTCTCCAACAAGACAGAGACTGAAGACCAAAAGCAGATCTCTGTAGATTCACTGTCTGCTCTAGCACAGCTGGCTGTCTGCACTCAAACACATAAACACACACACACACACACACACACACACACACACACATGAAAAAAAATCCCAGAGTTTCCAAATACTGCATCCCATTATACGGAAGGGACTCTTCCAGAAGAAAAGAACAACTGTAGGCCCAGGGGGCCGGAAGTTACCTTCTCTGAAAACATTCCATGAAGCAAGGAAGGCAGTGAGCAATATGGTTCCAGGTATGCCTACGTTCCTTCTGCCTTCAAAGGAACACAGCAGGTCGAACTCATTCTAAGCACACGCAGAGTTGCTGGCTGTCTTCCTGTGAGCAGGAGGAGGAATGGGATAGTTGACCCTGGGGTCGCTCTGCTACAACACACTCAAAGCCTGTCTGCACCGAGAGCCCGAGGCTGCTGAATTCAGGATCAGTCTCAGGCAAGCTCTGCCTCCCAGACCCCTCTGGGTTTCTGCTCAAACGATTGCCTCATTTTGAGATCATTCAAGCATGTTAAAACTGTAGACAGCAGAACTGCAGATCTATTCAATGACCACTTAAACTATACAACTGGAATTTATCACAAGTACAAGGGAAAGGGTGAATCGTTAGGAAATCAGACTTGGAAAATCTCCTCTCCATCAAACAAGTATGCTTTGTGTTCAGGGAACTGGGCATCACAGCCTTAAAACATTTAATATGTGCAGCTTTTTTTCCCTCTGGGTAGAAGAGTGATCTAGGTTAGAAATGTGCACAGAAAAGGAGGAGCCTGAGATAAGAAAATTGAACGCAGGGGAAAGCATAGGATTGTGCAAACATTAATTCTCTAGCAGCCTGTGTATTGCTAACATCAGGCTTCTTGGAGTTTCCTTGTACTGTCTATTAATAGGAAAACTCTTCGGGTGAGGACTTCTTAGTTGATAAAGTGTTTGCCATACAAACACAAGGACATGAGCTTGATCCCTCAGAACCCATTTAAATAGCTCCTTTGGTGGGTAGTGCAGGTGCATTTTCTAGGGCTGAGGAAGCAGAGACAGGAGGATCCTGGGGCTTGATGGCCAGCAATCCTAACCTACTTGGCAGGATACAGGCTAATGAGAGACTCTGATTCTGAAAATTAAGTAGAGAGAGGGTTCATGAAGAAGCTTGACCTCTGACCTCTCCATGCATGTGTACACACATGAACAAACACATAAAGGAAAACTTTTATAAACAATACCCATAACCCCTTTCAACATCACCCATATATAGACATTCTGTTACCATAGGGGCTGCTCTGACAGACACCAGATATTTAAACATCCTGTTTCTCATATTTAGGATCAAGATCATGCGAGCTAAAAATGAGAGACAATATGTTTGTTTTTGTTGTTGTTTAGGTTTTTGTTTTTTGGCTGGTTTGTTTTTCTCTAAGCTGGGTTTCTTAAGAAATGGCTGTGGCTACTTTCTTTATATCTGCTCACCAAACAAAAACAAAATCCTTTGCTTCTCTGTCTCTGTCTCTGTCTCTGTCTCTGTCTCTCTCTCTCTCTCTGTGTGTGTGTGTGTGTGTGTGTGTGTGTGTGTGTGTGTGTGTGTGTGTGTGCGCGCGTGCACATGGTGTTTTTGTTGTTGTTTTGTATTTTGTTGTTCAAGGCAGGGTTTCTCTATGGCATAGTCTTGCCTGTCCTGGAAATTGCTCTGCAGACCAGGCTGGTCTCGAACTCAGAGATCCACCTGACTCTGACTCCTGAATACTAGGATTAAAGGCATGCATCACCACCACCCAGCAAAATCCTTTGTTTAAATCATTGATCTCACGGGGAAGTTCCTACCATTATCTGCCTTCTGCAGTGCTTCACAGTATTCAACTGGAAACTATTTCTTGGAAAGCTTTTGTCCATGGCCAGCCCCCTGCTTTGTTCCCCTAAATCACCCTGGGAGCACTGATCCCATGTCATCCTTGCTTTGTTTCCATGAGGAGCTTAAAAAGATCAAAAAGAAATTGCTCAAGTTAACCCAGTGGCCTATGCAGCATAGAACTCCCTAGCACCAGAAGGGACTCTGTGCTTTCTGCTTAGAGATCACTGACCAACTTTCTGCTGGAGGGAAAAGAACTAAGAGGCAGACTAGGGGCTCAGGGTTTACTCTCTGCTTTGGCCTAAGAAACACCTTCCCTGAAGCTCATTGCAAAGGAGACACATTACAATCCTGAAGGGCTATCCATTTCAGTACCGGAGAAACAAGAATAGCAGTCCAGTCCTGTAGCATTTGCAATTCCTACAGAAGGGGTCTCAGGCAAGTAGAGATGCAGTTTGAACTAGGACTGGCCCTTCATCCTCTGTTCTGCATCGTATTCTGCACGCACTGCCTGTGTGATCCAGACAGGCTGAGACAGGCAGAGCTCATTTGAAACCCCATCTTTGGCCCTGTGGAACTGTTAGAAGAGTAGCAGCTGAGGAAGGAGCCTTAATCACAGAGCTCTTGGCCCTCAGTCAGGTGTCAGCAGCTCATAGGGTGGATGATGGCAGGGGAAGAGAGGAAAGCACGTGACTGCTCAGGAGCTGGTGAATACCTGGGCACTGCTGCTGCTGCTGAGCATGGAGTGGGCTGTGGACTTCAGGGATGTGGTTTTTGAAGAGCAGTTTGTATATGAAAGGGTCACATGCCGGAGCCATGGAATAGAGTGAGGTCATGGAGAAAGAAAGGAGAGAAGGAAGGGAAGGTCAAAACAGAGCAAATAGAGGGGAGCAGAAAGAGAAACAGGAAGAGAGAAAGAGAAAGAAAAGAGGGGAGTGGGATAAGAAAAGAAAGAGCAAAGGATGGAACCATTAAGAGACTGGTTTAAGCACAATCCTGGTGCACCCTGTTTAGAGATTATACCACTGAGTGATGGCTTGGAGCTTATATCACTGAGAGATGTCAATGATGTTCACATTTCTTTTTAAGTTTCGAGACCCTCCTGAGTTGGCAGGGGGCATAGTTCAGTCATGGCAATGGTACACACACCAATGGTCCCAGCACTTCACAGAGGGAGGCAGGAAGACCAGAAATTCAAGGTCAACTTTGGTAACATAGTGAGCTCCAGATCATCCTGGGCTACATAAGAACCCGTCTCAAACAAACTAAATGAACAAACAACCAACCTTCTTTTTTTTTTTAGCACCCAAGTGCCTCTAAGAAGAGTGCGGACCCTGAATACTCCCATGGCCATAACCCACGAAGGTTGAACTCTAGTTCTATACAGGTCCTGATTTAAGCATGTATTACAGCAAAATAAAGATGCATGGCCCTGGGAAAAGGAGGCTGGAGGGGCTCTCTGGCTCAAAGCACTTTCTGTAGATGCAGACACTGGAACTGGTGAGGGCTATCTGGAAAGCTACAGCTGATAGTTTTAGAATTAACAGGAAGTACAAGTTAAAGGACGAGATGCTGGTGGATCCACTGCAGCATCTGTATCTCCTGCCCTCCTTGGGATAATCTGGAAGGGTCTGACTTTCATGCAGTGAAAGGCACAGAGAGACACTGTACCACGGGAGACCCCAGGGAGACACAAACCTAACACTGCTCAAAGGCAACCTTCAGCTGTCACCTTCCCGGGCCATAAAGACTCTTTTATTCCAAGGTTTGAATTGCTATTGATTTAAGGCTGTTTCATAGCAATGCAGGAAAACCTGTTATTTTCTCAGATGTAAGTGGGAGGAGTTTAACTAGAGACAGTGGATGGAGTTTTGTGCTCAGTGACGCCATCATTGAGAGACAGCTCCAAGGAGAGGACAGGCTCTCCCCTAGACCTCTAAGAGTCTTCATCAGTAGTCTAAGTGTCTCCAACTCTATTACACTGGGATGTGCAAGGACCAGAGTGTCTGATTTTGTAAATGCTCCAGCAAGGGCTGGAGCTGTTTCTATCCCTTCCTTGGTAAAGGGTCTTTGACTTCTTTGAGATTTCAAAGGCATCTGGGATACTTTCCCCTTCCTAGGGAGGAAAACTTTGAGATGGGAAAAAGAATCCATCTCTGTTTTTCCTAAAACATTCACCTTCCGAAGTGAGAGACATCTGTGGGTTATCACCGGGGCCAACAACTCTTTGGAGGACTTTCTTCTCCCAAAAGAGAAACACATACAGAGATCTCAACCCTAAAGCCTGTGTTTATAGTCAATGAGTGTTGCTTAGGACTCTGAAGTCAGGATTTGCCTTCAGAAACACCTACTAGAATTGCTCCAGTGTGCAAGAATTCTTGCAAGGGCAGGTCTTGGAATGTACCATTCTTTCAAGCATATATTACTCCACGGAACCCCACGGTGTGTGTATGTACATATGTACGGTGTAGATGCTGCACATATATATCTATATGTGTGTGTGTAAGTATATATGTGAATAAATATTGTATGTATATATGTGTGAGCATGTGAGTTCAGGTATGTATCTGTGTATAGGTACAGGGATTTGTATGTATATATGTGTACATAGGCATGTATATGTATATATGTGAATATAGTAGTTGCCTGTATGCTTGTATGTGTGTGGGGCATTTATGTTTTGATAGCTGCCCTCCCAGACTTACAAAGTGATGATTCATAGTGTTGTTCTGTAAATAATGATAAGTAATGTAGATGAACAAATAAGGCCCTGAACAAGTATCCTACGCAGGGAAGGTCTTCTGCAAAGGTGTTCAGAGTCTGCAGAGGGCTGCGCCCACCAGTCACTAGATGCTTGCTCCCCTCCAAGGACAAAGAAAAGATTAAAAGGCTGAGTGAGGAGAAGCTCTGGAGAGAAGCAACCCCATAAATATAAGGTGTTGTTATTTTTATTTTTATTGGCACTTCTGCTGCCTTCAGGGGAGGGGGTAGGATATGGGGATATGGCTAATTTTCTGCTTCACTCCAGACACATTCTAAATTACTCAGCCACATTTTATTTTAAATTGACTAATAAAGAAACCTTACACCCCACACCTTCTCATATTTTCTTCAGTCATTTGATGTTCCCACCTTTTAAAGTGACTTAGTTCTGACAGTGAAATTGAGACTGTGTAGAGGAAAAAAACTGACTGATGAATTGTCCTGCAGTCAGTCAGTCTGTCTATCTATCTATCTATCTATCTATCTATCTATCTATCTATCTATCTATCTATCATCTATCTGTCTCACACTCTTCCATTTCTCATTCTCTTTGTCTTTTCCTATCTTTTTCTCCTTTTTCTGTGCTTACATATGTGCTTCTGTGTTTGTGTATATAGATTGTTATATATGAGCACGTCTATTGGGGCCTGAAGTTGATATTAGTATCTTCCTTATATTTTTATGCATGTAATTGTGTGTTTGTTTCAGTTGAATGTTTGTATATGTGCCTGCATGTATGTATGAGGTACATTTGCTGGTATATGTGCAAGCACACACCTACGCATATGTGTGTGTATAAGTGATATTGGATGTCTTCCTCAACTGCTATCCTATTTATTTATTTAATCAGGCTTTCTCAATAAACCTGAAATTATCTGATTCCAGGTAGTCTAGCTAACCAAGTTGCTCCAAGGACCCTGTCCGTACCCCTGTAAGCTGAGAATACAGGTCTTACCTATGCAGCTAGGATGTGGATATTCGGCACCAAACTCTTCTTTTCATACTCGAATGACAAGTACTTTATGTATGAAGCCATCTCCTTGGTCGCCATCACTCTATGTTTTGAGATAGAGTCTCTCTTGGAAACTGGAGTTCACTGATTGGTGGGCCCCAGGGGCCCTCTGGCCTCTGCCTTGCCAGGGCTGGGGTTACAGTCATGCACTGCTGCGCCTGACTTCTCATATGGGTGCTGGGGACTTGATGTCAGATGCTCACCCTTGCACTGCAAGCACTTCACTGACTGAGCGCCTCCCAGCCTTCCCGTTATCTTCCACAGTACCCATTTCTCTCTCCATCTTTTGTTCTCAATTTGTCCACGCCTGAACACAAAGCTGGCAACAAGAGTCAGTCTGAAACAGAGTCTTTGCTTTCATGCTCTTTTAAAGGGAGGGGTAAGAAGGGAAAAAGGTATGTATGGCTTTTTGCTTTTTCCTTACATAAAAATAAATGGAAAACATTTTGCAAATGTCAAATGCTGTATAAAAGGGAAAAATATGAAGGGCATTGGACACATAAACAATGATACTAATGACAAATTTTACCTCTCTGAAAACCACTCACAACCACCCAATTCCAATTTGGAAGTTTTATCTCAAGGGTCAATAAACAGCTCTATCATAGATGCACTATATTCATAAAGAAATATTCCTCAGACATGTCCAAAGATGAAAATGAGAAAACAGAAGAAAAATAAAGAAAAAGATCACTAGAGCTGGCCATTTACTTTCAATCATTCATTCATTTATTCAACAGTATTTGCAGTAAGACTATATATTCCTGATGTAAGACACTGGGAGCATCATGTTTAGAACAATGGAGGTGGCCATGCCTGAATGCAGCAGCCTTGGGAAAGGAGACAGATAACTGAGGTATGCATATGCCAACAAGATAATAGATGATTATGGTGTTGCAAAATAAAAGACTTTGATTGGCTGTCCAGAAGGACAGTCTCCTGGGAAAATAATACTGTAGAGTCCAAAAACAGAGGAAGGGCCAGGTACATAGAAAACAGTGCTAAAGAGAACAAGCACAAAAACTCAAACATACAACACAATTTTGGAATATTCCAGAAACTACCTGACAGCTTGAGTGGTTGAGCCCAGAGCTGAGCCCAGAGAAGAACAATAAGGAACCAGTGTGTGGCTCTTGCCTTGTGTGCCTGGCCATGTTCTGGCGCTTCTCTTAAGGTTTATTTTTTTTATTATGTGTGCACATGAGTGTCTGTGTGAATGTTTATCATATGTACGTGCCTGGAGAGGCCAGAAGAGGTCTTCTGAAACTGAAATTAGAGGTGATTGTGAGCTGGACATGGGGAAAGTATTAAGCCAGCCAGCTTCTATCTTAGGCTTAAAAGCCATCTTATAATAAAGGCAAAGTAGGTTTGTTTTGTTTTTGATTAAATCTGTTTCTCAAGGACTGATCTATGTCCCATCTGTAACTTTAACAACAAATGCTTTGGTGCTGCCTGATCCAGGAAATGACAACTGTGTCTTCATTTCAAAAGGTTGTTATGACCATCTATGACTAGCTGGTAATGATCACCTTGTTACCACCACCTTACTATGACCACCATGTGACCATGTCTTTGTTTTAGGAGATTGGTATGATTTTGGATTTTTTGGTTTTGGTTTTGGTTTTTTTTTTTTTTGGTTGTTTGGTTGCTTTTATTTTGATTTGTTTTGTTTTTTGAGGCAGAGTTTCTCTGTATAGTTCTGGCTGTCTTGGAACTCACTCTGTAGACTAGGCTGGCCTCAAACTCAGAAATCTGTCTGTCTCTGCCTCTGCCTCCCAAGTGCTGGGATTAAAGGCATGTGCCACCACCATCTTGCATGATTTTCTAGTTATGTTCTGCTCTGCAACTCTTTCTATTTACCTTCTAAACCCCTAATCTGGAAATCCCCCTACTCTTGAAGTATAAGAACCCCTATCTTATCCATGTTTAATGCTAATATACTGAACTCCACTTTCAGGGAGTGATTGCCCATGTACACAAATTTTATCAAAGCTGGGTTTAATTAATTTGTACATGATGATATGGCTTGGTGAGTTTTTTCCATTCATTTCTGATAGGGAAGTGAATTGGACTGGCATTGTTGTAATTAGCATCATGGATGTTTACTGAGATTTTGGTGTGTTGGTGGCTTGGTCTCAGAATGGCACTATTGAGGTATATGCACTTCCAAGAATGAGGCATTGTGGGATATTGTTGGCTAAGTAGAAGCACATACTCATAGCAGAGACTGGGGAATTTCTTGTAGAATCCTGGTTAGTTCCTATATGAGTCTTGTGATAAAAGTAGGAGCCTAGTCTCTCCCAAGCTCCCTTATGTCCTGGTTCAGGATGGTTGGATTGATACCTTGAATGTCATCATATGAAAGATGGCAGTGGCTCTAGTCAGAAGAGAGAGAGATAGAGATAGATAGATAGATAGAGAGAGAGAGAGAGAGAGAGAGAGAGAGAGAGAGAGAGAGAAACTAAGTTGAAGACAGGAGGATACACAAACAACCTGAGCCCAGAAACTCTCTTGTGTATTTTGTTCTTGTAAAGACCAAACACGTGAAAATGCTACGGTCAGACTAGCTTAACTCAGTCTAAAGAAAATGATGTTGACCTGTCTACTGCTAGTCATTTATCAGACCTCTACTGCTGCAATTTGTCCATCCTTCCGGGAGAAAGTAGTATGTGATGCTAACCAGGATATTTATATCTCCTACTCTAAGGCTCAGAAAACATCATGGAAGAGGTAGCAAAAAAGTATCTGAGCTAGGAGATACAGAGGCACGCCACTGAAGGACACCTTCTAGGCATGACCTGACAGTTGCAATCAACAGGTCAGTTACCACACATGATAGAAACAGCAGAAACCCATCCTCACATGAGCTCTACCCCTCCCTGAGATACTGACAATTGGCAGTTAGTCATTGCTGTTGGATTGTGTCAGTTTCTTCAGTGGTATAGCCATTGATAAGTTGCCTGTGATGCAGTACATGAACTCCCACCCATGCTAATGCAGGCAAGGCCAAATAACCTTCCAAGAAAGGAAGACTAGGAAAGTCAGAGAGGACTTCTTGGAAGTGGAGGGGTATGAAAGAGCGTATAGGGCTGAAAGCAATTAATGAGCTTCAAAAAAAAAAAAAAAAAGGAATTCATTATATATAAATATGAAACTGTCAAAACAGAACTAAAAAAACAAGAATAAGAAAAATCATCAATGGCTCCCTCTAATGAAGTTCAATTTCTAAGCCTTATAGTTTTGAACATGTACCATTATATGTACATGTACCTGAATATATACCTTAATAACACCCCTCACCACTTTCATCAGATTATTCTGTGACAAGGTATACTAACTCACCCAAGCAGCTCTCTGAGATCCATCAGAGAAGAGCCCTAGTCAGCTTTCTATTCCCAGAACCAAGCATCCTATAGGCTCCATGAAACCAATAAACATCAAAGTAGATGACCTGAAAATAACTCTCTGAGTATCCACGATAAGAAGGACATGAAGTAATCTGAGACCAGCACAAACACCCACCCATCATTTCCTGGTCTTCTCTCAGGATCCTCCTACTCCTCCCCAGCAGACTGTAAGTCTAGACACACCATTCAGAGACGTCCGGAGCCTCCTGGACTGAGATGACTCAGAGCTGGCTCACTAACCACGCGGAGTTCCCGGGGTCTGCTGAGGGTGGCTTCCTGGCAAAGCTCCGGAGGGAGGAGGCGCCAGCCTGACTTCCAGCTGAGCTTCATCCTCACATCCTCTTCTCTATACTCCTACCTTGGGCTGTGACCCTTGGAAGCCATGCATGAGATGACAATTTCCTATGGAATTATTTCACAAAAGAACCTCACAGGACTTTGTTCATGGAAAAAAATCATGGGAGATTAGGGTCTTGGGAGCCAAGTATGAAAATGAAAATAAGATAAAATAAAATAACACATACTGGGCACTGGGCAGCATCATGCCAACATTTCTGACTCCTTGTTTGATCCCCTAACTCCCAATACAATAATTCTTCTATGAGTTACCACTGAGAATTTGTGCTTTAAGGGTTTTAAAATAGGACACATTGATTCAGATACTGCCAACAAATTGACATGGGAGTGGAGACAAGTTCATTCATTCATCCACAAAAAAAAAAAAAGAAAGAAAGAAAGAAAAGAAAAGCATGATGCCTTCACATAAGCTTATATATTCATTCACTGTTTTTAGCCTCTTAAAAATTTAATTAGCTTACAAAAGTACCAGTGTTTCTTAGGACATTTTCACAATCTGAGTTGTAGTGGACACATCCCTTTCTGCTCTGCTCCATCCATCCTTCCCTACAATTCCTACCTAAACCCTTTAACCCCTAGTATTCCCCCTTCTGCATTTAGATCTCAAGGCTTCATTAGCTTCCCTACCGCTGTCCTTTGAATTCTCTTCAAGTTTCCCACATGTACTCTCTCCCACAGAATACGAACATGCCTTCTATAACCATGTGTTTAGGAAGGCAGATAATACAGCACACATACACATACACATAAACACACACAGAAAGAGAAAGGGGGGCATATAATAATGAAGTGTCCATAGTATGGAGTTGTGATGGGGGAGAGTAAACATGAAGGAAGAAGGGTCAGAAAAGGCACAAGGAAGCTAGGTGTTCAGGAACCTGCTATTCAGAGAATGAAGAAAAGGATGGCGAAGTTGAGATTTCTACAAGACTGAAAGCCTTCGCCTTGACCACTTTCTTACACTTTGTGCAGCCTTTATATTCTTTTCCATTTTCTTCCTTTCTCTCAGCCAACCACTTACTTCTCTTCATTTCAGAGTTCTACCTCTCTGCCCTCCTTTGTCCAATCTTGTCCTCAAACCCAATCTTAGCATCCACATTATCTGATTACCCTTCTGGGGTCAACACCATTTCTATTTCCTCCACTGCAGTGTCTCAGACCTTTGTGTATCCCTTCTTTCTAAAAACAAAACAAAACAAAACAAAACAAAAACAAAACAAAACAAAACAAAAAAAAACCCTTTTCTTTGTAAATCAAGACTGAAATGGAAGTTCTGTTATGCAACCTTGGGGAAAGTGTAATGGTTAGCTTTATCAACTCAACTCAACACAACATAGTATTACCTATGAAGAGAGGCTTAGTGAGGGAGTATCCACATCCTCTTGGCTTCTGGGCATGTCTATGAGGGATTGTCTTCAGGTAATGAATATGGAAAGACCCAGCCCACTGTGGGTAACATCATTCCCTAGGCTAGTGACTAGTGACTACTAAACTATGTAATAGTGAGAGAAGTTGCATTGAGCAATACAAGCAAATGCAAACAAGTATGTACTCATTTTCTCTTCACTATGGATGTGTAATGACTAGAACTTTGAATTTCCTGTCTTGACTTCCCCACAATAGTGGACTACAGTCTCGAATTGTAAGCCAAAATAAATCTGTCTCTTTCCTAAGTTACTTTTAGGCAGAGAGCTTTATCACAGCCATACAAATAAAATTAGAATAACACAGTACTGAATTTCTCTCTACCTTCATCCGATAGGGTAGCAGTTAGGCACAAATGACCACAGAGTATATGCATTTTACCCTGGCTAAATCGGAGTGGTGATTTTAATTTAACTTAAAATCATTTTCCAATTGTACAGCTACTGTGACCACCACTTGCCATGCTGACAGTACAAGAAGAACTAGACTTGGTCTACCTTCTTACAAACAAGATAGGAAGCTGAGAGGATAACTCACAGAATAAAAACACTTGCTCTGTGAGCATAGGACGTAGAGTTTCGAATCGCTAGCATCCATGTGAAAAAAAGCCAGGTATGGCCATGCTTTCCTATAACCAACATAAAAAGATCCTAAGAGTTTCTTAGCCAGACAGTGCAGCTAAAATCAGGAGCTTCTGGTTCCGTGAGAGATCTCGTCTCAAGGCAATAAAGTGAGCATTAGAGGAAGACACTTACTATCCTTCTCTAAGTACACAGGAAAGGATACAGACAGGTGTACTCATGTGCATGTAACACACACACACACACACACACACACACACACACATAACATGCATGCAACACACACACACACACACACACACACACACACACACACACACACACACCACCACTACGTAAACCACACAGGGATTAAATACACATACCATTACCACTGCATATGCCACAACATGCACCACCACCACACACAAGGAAAGTTCTTCTGACTTTGTAATTGAGATTTTACCCTGAAACGCTGACCAGAGGGCAAATGATCTAAAGAGCCATTTGTGCCCCTTCCTGCTGCTGGCTGGCCTTTTTATTTTTTATTTTTTTTAATTGCAAAATGAGTGCATTTAAGAGGCAAGCAGAAGCTCACAGCTTGCAGGTCACAGCTGAAAGAAAGTCACAAAAGACCTCCTCTCCATGTGCCATAGTCACAGACGTAGGGAGAAAGGGCTCCTTGCCAGGTACCAAAGGATAGAGATCTGACCCTAAAACTCCTGACTCTTCTTTCTTTCAAAAACGAGGGAATTTAAGGCCCATTTCTTCTCCTGACACATTAATTTCTTTTAAAACCTTGAAAAAAAACAAGCAAACAAAAACAGAGTGAAAGGAATCATTTTAGGCACCGGCATCTTTCTTTCAGGAAAGTCCTGGTTAACTCACTTTGCAATTCAATTTCTGTCTGTCTTCAATCTTGGCTCACTCACAATGTTTGCAGACATGGCAGGGAAAGGGTCGGCCTCTTCTTCTGTGTGTCTATGTCTGTCCAAAGTGTAATGAAACCCATTTTTCTTTTCCAATTTCTGTTTCCTAATTCCTTTGGAAAACAGTGAAGCAGAGTGGGGTGTTGGTTTTTGTGCATAAGAGTCCAGCATCAAACCTGCTTGAGCATCCCATGGTGCTGACATTCTCAGCTGGAAGAGGTTCTGTGTTCCACACAGCACAGCCACAAGCACTGCTTTGAGGACCCTGCATATCCAGCTTTGAGCTTCACGGAGACAGTCTGCATTTTTCAGAAAGTTTGTCTGGTCAAAACAACAGCAGTAACAAGAAAAAACTTTTACCTTTGCCTGGGGCGATGGCTCAGCTGGTGCAGTGCTTGCAGCACAAACACGTGGGCCTGAGTTTAATTCCCATGTTGCAAGTAAAAAGCCAAAGCATGGTGGTATAGGCCATGAAAATACAGAGCTGGGGGAAAGTGGATCCCTAGAGTGGATCCACTAGCCAGCCAACCTAGCCTAATGGGTGAGATCTGAGACCAGAAATGATTAGTAGTTAAAGACCCTAGCTGTTAAGCCTGATGACCTGGATTAAATCTCTAGAACTGGCATTACAGGCTTGCATGCACATATACAAATCAATAATAAACAAATGAAGGTACTCTTAAATTTTGGGGAAGATGCTCAGTGAGCAGAGGACTCTGTCACTGAATTTGATGACCTGAGACCAATGCCTGGGACTCATGGTAGAGAGAATAGACTCCCTCAGGCTCTTCTCTGCTCTCACTCAGGAGCCTGGCATATACCCCTTCCACACATCCACAAATGCACACAATATACAGAAATACAATGATAACAACAACAACAATAAGCCACAATAGAGAGCGCAAGAAGAGGAATTGCATCCAGGGTTGTCCTACACATGCAAACACAACGTTAGATATACCCCACAACGTGAACACATGGGTAAATACATTTTCTATGTACATACTTATGTATGTATTTATATTTCTTTCTTCCTATGTATGTATGTATGTATGTATGTATCTATCTATCTATCTATCTATCTATCTATCTATCTATCTATCTATCTATCTAT
>JADRCD010198664.1:20503-41130 GCA_019843815.1 Montemys delectorum | reverse complement strand
TTTTTTTTTTTTTTTTTTTTTTTTTTTTTTTTTTTTTTTTTTTTTTTGCTAAATCTTTTGCTTGTTTGCTTTCTTATGTGTGCTGAAAAGGCAGGGACTTGTCTTCAAGCCAACAGCATGACCTGACCCAACATGAGCTAGGGAGGTGCCTGGGCATCTGACTTAAGGTGGTATTTATTCACTCTTGAATACTCACAGGTATAATTTGCCCTGGCCTTGCAGGACAGCCGAGGCAGGAGGAGGTGGAAAACACCCATTCAGGTCTCTAGCGTAGCCTACCTGTCAGTGGACTCTGAGCGCAAGGAATTCACACTTCCCAAAGGCTGTCTCTGGAAGCCAGCCTTAAGTGCCTCTAAACTACACACTGGACACAAGAACTTTGGGTTGGGATTAATAGTGATGGCCTTGCTGTGAGGATTAAAAGGGGGGGGGGATTCTAGGATCTGGGGACAAGAATCAACCCTCAGTTGGGATACTTATTTCAATAATGTTATTTGAGTGGCTAAATGAATGTACCTCAGGTTTGGGGCTGGGGAGATGACTCAGTAGGTAAAGCAACTGCCCCTGACCGTGGGGAGCTCAGTTTGGATCCTGAGAAGGCTGAGTGACAGAGCTGCACATCTGTAATCCAGTGTCCTACAGTGAGCTGGGAAGCAGAGCCAAAAAATTTCCCAGAAGCCTATGGGCTTGCTAACCCCACATAAATAGTGCTGAACAAGTGCAAGACTCACTCTCAAGTAAGACCTATGGCAGACGTAGTACCATGACATGTGCATGCTCATACATGGGAACATGAACACACACACACACACACACACACACACACACACACGAGAGAGAGAGAGAGAGAGAGAGAGAGAGAGAGAGAGAGAGAGAAATCCTCAGCTTTCTAGATCAGCACCTACTACTTTCCCACACCGGTTACTTTAGTCTCTAAAAAAAAATTGTCAGGTACATGCCGTGCTGCATTCGTTGCATCCATTACACTGTGCAACTTGTACAGTGCCCTGGTGAGTCCTCTACCAATGAGGAACCCGAGGCCCAGAAGGCTAATGCTAGTTCTAGAAACCAGCAAGCTTTGAGCCTGGGATAGTCTCCAAGCCAGATAGTCTGTCTCCAAGACAGCCTGACTTCAAAGCCCACACCTCTAACCACTACTTTAGGAAGACAGTGGTATCTGTCCAGACACCACCATCAACTCCCTGAAAGGCTTCTCCAGTAATTGAAGGGTGCCTGGGATGCCTCTCCCAGCCTGGAGCTCCTGGGGTTCTTGATGAGATCTTTTCAATTTCCTGGCTTTTGATCTTTTTAGGGTGCCTGTATCTTCTGAGGAAAGGGCAAGCTAGAGAATAAGGTTCCCCAACAAGGGTGTGTGTGTGTGTGTGTGTGTGTGTGTGTGTGTATGTGTGTGTGTGTGTGCATGCATGTGTATACCTGCTGCTGTGTAATTTGGGAAGGAGAGGCATGGGATGATGTGAGGCTCATTCCCAGCAAGAGAAGCATTTGGAGTACAACTTGCAAATGCTGCAACTCATTTTCTTCCACATTATTTGCAAAGATAATTCTAGCCCCCTGGCTGTTCCCTGACTCTTCATGAAGACTCTTAATTCAAACCCTGATCGAGAACATCCTCTCTTGCGAACCACTCCTTGCAAGCTTGAAAGGGTGTGACCTGGCCTTTCCTTCCTGATTGCTAGTTGTGACAGTCAACCTGCTGAGCTGACGCCCAGCCTTTCCTTCTACTGCTTCCCCAGGCCTTTGCTCTTCTTCTTTCCTTTCTGTTTTCATTTTCGTTTGATTTCCATTCAAAGCAGTTGCTCTGTCACTGGCTGCTTCGTAAACAGCACCCCAGTCCTCACATAGTGCTCGATGCAGCATCAAGTGCAAGGCTGGGAATTCTAGCTTTAACAGTTACTGTGTGGTCATGGGACCAAAGGTTTGGCCACCTTTCTGAGCCTTCACTGCCTTATCAGGGCATACAACTATCTCATAGAGTCATAGGAGAGGGCTAAGTGAATCAACGCATGGCGCAGCTTGAGTGCCATTGTGAGCTCTCTTTTCCGTTGCTCAGACTTCTTTGATAGTAGCCTAAGCTGGCCTTGTGTTCTTTCAGTTTCTAAGATCTTGCTTCTCAGTATTTGGGGAATGACCCCATCCAGCATCAACTCCTCAAAGAAACCCAAGGTGTCCCACCAATCTCAGGTAGGATCCATGCCTTTATTCTCTCTCTTATCACCCTTGGTCTTTGTTGTAGGAAATATGTAAAAAAAAGAACTTGCAGGCTTCCTGTGCTACTGCTGGCGGCTGCGGGCCACATGGCTCCAGCGGGGTGATCTCAACTAGGTCTTCTCTCTGGTGAGGGCTGGAACTCCCAAGTTCCCTTCTCCACCACTCCAGCTCCACACAACGACCGTCCACCTTATGGTGTCACACCACGTCACTCATCAACCTGGTAACTTAAAACTCTTGAAGCTTAAAATTAACCAATCAGATTTATATATCAATAAATTCTCAATTTACAAGATGCCGATGCAGTAATTTTAGAACCAACTGATTATGATAAAAGCTTTATCCCACTTATCCTATATATCATAACTACCTGGTTGGTTCATGTCTGCCTCCATCTTGGCCTTCTTTCTCCTGAGAGGTTCCCTGTCTCTGCAACTCTTCATGCTGCCTACCTTTTCCCTATCCAATCACAGACCTCCTCTGTACTAAGGTAATTGGACAGGGAAAATTCTGTGACAGGTCTTCATAGAATTAATAGTCATACCAAGCCATTCAAGGAGTTGTGCTTCTCCCTTTTGGGACTGAAAGCTTTGGGGAACCAGCCCACCTTTTCCCATTGCCTGGGTCTGTGACTTACAGATGTGCAGTTGGCACACTGCACATTAGCTAGTGGTTGGGGTGCCTATTTTTTTTTTCCCCTGAATCACATACATCTTGCCTGGCTCTCATTAACAATCATTTACTTTACTCCTTTTTCTTTCCTTGTTAAGCTTAGGGACACGACGCCCAGATGAAACCCTGCTAGGGTTTCACAAAGGCTCACAATGGCTATTCAGGGGGATAGTGGATAGTTTGCTGTGTTTACTCATTGTTCCTGGGCCCCTAAATGTCAGTCAAACTCCCTAATTATTGGGTGAACCCAAAACATATCCACAGACTTCCCTAATACTCCATAGAGGCTTGCATGACCATAGTTGATACTCACAGATCTCTTTAATCTTGGGTGCTTGGTGTATGACCAGCATTGAAGAAAAGGACCTGAAACTCCTAAGTTGGGTCAACTCCTACTGTCCTTCAAGTCCCAGGTTACTGTTCTTACCAAGACTGCTGGTACTTGAAAGCAAAAGGAATGGAGAAATGCTGTGTGTGTGTGTGTGTGTGTGTGTGTGTGTGTGTGTGTGTGTTTGCATATTAAGAGCAGTGTCTGTAAGCATCTTAAAAGCAGGATTCCCATTTTCTCTTGTCAGGATGATAGACTCTTACTGACTCCATGAAGGAGGAAGAAGGTGGGGGTGATTTAAAGATTTTTAGTGGTGGGCTAAGATTCTGCTGGGAGTCTAACCACAGATCAGATGCAGTCTTTGTGAGTGCCCAGACATGCCGAGCTGACTTTCAAGGTGGCCCCTCAGCAACCCCAGAAAGAGCACGCCATAATTCACATCACTCCTCTGCCCCCGAGTCATCAAAACTGGGGAAGGATCAATACATAGTTTCAGTGCTACTAATCAATACTAATTTCATTCTGCTTATGGGTGCTTGTAACAAGTTATGTATGCACTGGAGCCAAGAGATTTTATTAACCAGAACAGTTTAAAAAGTGGATTCGATCCATGAGTGAACTCATTCAAACATTAGTAATTAAGCCCAGTGAGAAGCCTGCTGAGATTTGCTAACACTTACAGGTTATCTTAGCCTGTGCTCACACACAGGCTGACTCTGCTTTTTGTCACTGGCAAATAAATGCAAATTAGTCATATCAATTATGAGCTGGGCTCAGAATATATCACAAAGTTTTCATCAATCCATTGAAGATCTCCTTACAGCCCAAGTATGTTCGTTCTCCCTCCCTCCCTCCCTCCCTCCCTCCCTTCTTTCTTTCTTTCTTTCTTTCTTTCTTTCTTTCTTTCTTTCTTTCTTTCTTTCTTTTTCTTTCCTCTCTTTCTTTCTTTCTTTCTCTCTCTCTCTCTCTCTCTCTCTCTCTCTCTCTTTCTCTCTCTCTTTCTTTCTTTCTTTCTTTCTCTCTTTCTTTCTCTCTTTCTTTCTTTTCTTTCCTTTCCTTTCCTGTAGGGTCTCACTGGTCTTCAGTTTGGAATCCTCTTGCTGTAGTGTCCTGGGGGCTGGGATTACAGGTATGGGCTACTATGTTGGACACCTAAATAAAATTTCATACAGGATTTTTAATGATTTTGTGTGTGAAGCAAAGATTCGTGGTCTGGAGTGTTTCATTTGTGGCTTTGGGTTGGTGTTCAAGCAGCTCCAGGTTCTAGGGAGGCTGGGGGGATGGTTCAGTGGTTAAGAACACTTGCTGCTCTTCCACATGACCTGGTTTTAGGTCCCAGAAACCACATGGCTCAGTCACAACAGCCTGTAACTCCAATGCTGGGAATATGATGCCCTGACCTGGCCTTCAAAGACACCCACCTGCAGGTGTGTCATATACATATACATACATATTTGTGTATGTATATAAATATTTATATATAGACACTCAGGTGCACACACATAAAATAAAACAATGAAATAAATCTTTAAAAAATGTTTTAGGTTTTAGTCCATTCTGGATTTTTGTGTTACAAATACTTTTGGTAGCTTAGGGCATGGAATTTGGCCAGTGAGGATATATTTCTTAACTTTCTCCAGGTACCTTATTGTAACATGGAGATACTCAGTGCACCTCACTAGCCTGCTGGGAGGAAATGAGTTGCTGCACACAAAGGTGAGCATGCCAGCCTGGCTTCTGTCCAACGAGTAGGGAGAAAGCCCAAGCGTCCATCTTTCTACCCCAGGGTGGCACCTGACTGGGGTTGGAAGGAAGGCAGAGCAGGAAGGAAGACCTGGGGGAATCCCAGGAGGGATAATAAGGTTAAAATAGAGGAGATAGGGAGCCGCCAACTTTTATAGTTATGTAGCCCAAGTTGGCTTCAAACTCACTGTGTAGTTGAAGGTGACCTTGAATTCCTTCCTGTTCCTCCTGCCTCTATTTCCCAGTGCAGGGATTATGGGTACATCCCACCACCACAGCCAGTTGAAGCACATTGCTGGGGATGGAATCTAAGACAGTTCGTGCTAGCTAAGCACTCTATCAATTGAGGCACATCCTCAGCCTGCTCTGGCACACTGAGCTTTTGAAAGGGGAGGTAAGTTTCTTGTTACCTACAGGGTTAGCCTGTGTCACACAGTGTTTTCTTCCTCCAGAAAAGGGCCGTGGCTCCAATGCACTTTAAGATTATAACGGCCAGTGATGACTTACCTTATTAAGCAGCATGGATGAACCGGGCAGTGGTGCTGCACACCTTTAATTTCAGTGTGTGGGAGGCAGAGGCAGCCAGACCTCTGAGTTTGAGGCCAGCCTGCTCTAGAGAGAGAGGGGGGGAGGGGGAGGGGGAGGGGGAGGGGGAGAGGGAGAGTTCAATACAGGACTTCCAGGGATACACAGAGAAACCCTGACTTAAAATAAAAGAAATCATGGATGGATAGATGAAACATCTCCGTGGATGTTTACCTCCAGGTCTGTGCTACTGGGCATCTAGTCTGAAACCACCTGTGCAGGAAGTCAGCAAGGTGGACAGAAATGGAGTCAGTACTCCGACACAGACTCCACTAAGGAGGTGCTTGTTTTTGAGACAAGTCTCATTATTTTCCCCAGGCTGGTCTCCTGGGCTAAAGAAAGCCCGCCAAGGCCTCTGCCGCTGCAATGCCGGGGATGGAGTAGCTTCGCATCTGCCAACGCTAACAGTAAACACCGGTGTATATTTCCAGAACTCTAGTAATCAACTAGTAATTTGTGGTTTTGGATTAATTTTCTCATAACAATTCAGTTTATTTCACCTTATACAAGCCAATAGCTGCACGATATATTGGAAAATTTAAAAACATGTATTTTGCTATTGACAGTTTGAGATGCACCATAGTACAGCATAACGGAAACTTAATAAAGTCATTATTCCAATTCTAAAAACGCAATATTAGGAAACTCTTTAGTTTAAATCCCTGTTCCTAAGAACAAGCCAAACAAGTAGATTAAAATGATTCTGAAATTTTTATTGCTTTTCACATTCATTAGTTCTGAGTTTAAAGGTGACTTTTATTTATTTCAAGTATAGAAATGCAGAACAAATATCAAGAGAGGTTAGTCTATTTATTAAATTCACCTTATACATTTGTTTATTATTTTCTGTGTATGGGGCTGTTTGTGCATCTGTGTACCATGTGCATATATCCAAGGCGGAAAGGGTGCTGGATTCCCTGGGACCAGAGTTACAGATGCTTGTGAGCTGCCATGTGAGTGCTGAGAAACCAAACCCAGGTCTTTTAGAAGAGTAACCACCACTGTTAACCATGGAGTCATTTCTCCAGCCCCAAATATTCAGATTTATAGGCAGATAAATATGCACCGAGAGGGAGTGAGTCCCAAGATATGTCAGATTATATATATATATATGTATACATATATATGTATATATAATATAAGTTATGTCATATAACAGTATATATAATATATAATAACATACAATATATGTAGACTATATACTTGAATACATATTTCTTTTATACTGTATATGATATATATCATATATGTTATATTATATAATTATAAAATATCATATATTATATATTATATTTGAATAATTATATCATCATATATAAAATAATATAATCTATCTAGCTAGTGTAAAGGGGAGAGAGAGAGATACCTGTAATACAATGCTAGAGTGTTAAAACAAATTTAGGTATAGGAAATTTTCCAAGTTATGGGGCTAGAGATGTTTCCACAGTTGCGAGTGTGTATTAGTTTCTTTTCTGTTGCTGTGATGAAATATCACAGACAAAAATGACTTATGGGAAGATTCATTTTAACCTGCAATTCCAGATCTGGAGTTGACAGTGGTGGGAAGGCATGGCATGTCCCAGAAGCAGGAATCTGATTGGTTACATTTTCATCCACACAGGAAGCAAGGAGAGAAGAGGAGGTAGGGAGAGGCTATATATCCTCAAAACCTTCCTCCAATCACTGGCTTCCTCCGGGTAGGCTCTGCCCCCTAAAGCTTCCACAATCCCCCACCCCCACCCCACACCCACCCACCCACACACAGTGCTCTCAGCAGGGAAGCAAGCGTTCAAATAAATGCATCCCAAAGGGACATTTCTCTCCTGAAGCACCACAGAGCGCTTGCTGCTCATCCACAGGACCTGAGTAGCTCTTGTCAAGTACTCAATACCGGGTAGGCTCACCACCACTTGTAACTCTAGCTCTGGGGACCTGACACTATCTTCTATCTTCTGGGCAACACTTGCAGGATATGATTATATGTTATATGTATTTCAAATGCCTTCTGTGAGTAGAGAAAGTGTGTGTGTGTGTGTGTGTGTGTGTGTGTGTGTGCGCGCGTGCGTGTCTGTTAAGAGAATGGGCACATGTTGAAAATTTGCCTTTATCTGTTTTTTGTTTTCCACCAAAGACAGATGTGATCCTAGGGCAGACCTGCTGTGCTTCCATTCCTGAGACGACTTCTATGTGGAAGCTAAGTCGTACTTTTTCTTTCAAGATTATACTTGTGATTCTGAGCACATCAGTTTTGAGCAGGAAAGGGGGCTTTCACGTAGGATACATGCACAGAAACACTCATTTGTGTTTCCTTCCATTTCATTTCCAACCCTGCTCTCTCCAATAATCAGGGTAAGACAGAAACTGAAAGGCCCTCCTCTATTGAAAGGGTTTGTTTTAAAAACAAAGAAGAATTACTCATTATCAACCAGTTAATATTTTCACACCTACATCCTAAAAATTCCCATCAGTCATTCTCATTTAGGTGATTAACTACCACATTTGGTCAATTCCAAGACCCCTTGTCGTAAAGCACAGCAGCAGGCTAGGGTATGCTGCAGAGGTAGAGAATCAGGCTAGTGTGTGTGCAAGGACCTAGGTTCAGGCCCAACACTGAAACAACAGAACAAAACAATAGTTTATGTATCAATAAGAAAGAAACAAACTACCAACCAAATTCAAAACCCAAACCACAGCCAATTCCAATAGGACATGATGAATATATGAACCCTATTTTCTGATTTAAGTATGAAAAAAATGTATATCTTGGAATCAACAAAACCTTCTAATATTAGCTGTATCTGTATCTTGCCCAATGTCCGTCTTGGAATGAAACATCTCACACTGTCCCTTGTGTACCCCAAACATGAACACAAGCACCCGAACACATGTCAGTAGCACACCATAAGTTTATTGACCTACATAAAAAAATAATAGGTCTCAAAAAGTCAGAACAGTGAAAGAATATGCAAAAGGCGATTTCCAATTCCAGGAGGCTATACAAATATGCAAAAAGGAATAAGTTATTATTTTTTTTAACTTGTGTCTTTTTTTTTCCAAAAAAATTTCCCCGAACTTCATTTCTAATGATACAAATGACAGAGGAGCAGTTATCAAATCATTTTTATGTATATATTACATGCTTTGGAATACAAGTAGAAAAAAATATTCCAGAAAAGTTGTTGAGAAATGTCTCTATTCACAATATGAACAAGAAACTCATATAAAAGGGAGGGGAAGGGAGCACCTTTTGTGGGACTTTGAAGCCAAATAAAGAGACAAAGATCAAGGCTGTTCTAGAAGCAAGCAAAGCCCTATGAACCACAAACCTACGCAAATGAGTTCCTCCAGAGGGATATGAGGTAGTTTAATCCTCATAATTCAATCTCCTGCAGCTTGGAGTAAATGCTTTTCTGCCAATCTCGGCTTGTCACTTTGTGACTTGGATTAGCTTCTGGAGTTCAGGTCGTAGGCTTCATTTTCTACGGCTCACCACTTTAAGGCACACAATTCATCTACGGTGATGTGGGTTGGCTTTGTCCTTTGGGGTCCTTTCTGTTAGCATCTCCAAACACTTTTTTTTGGATAATCTTGCCACCTCTAGCCCACCATTCAGATAACAGGCAAGGTCACCAGTCTGAACAGTCAGTGTTGGGAAGCACAACAGGGATTGGTGGCATGTACCTTAAGAACGTTCTCCAAGCAGAGCTGGCTAGTGATTTCATTTCCTCTAGTTGGCTACCATTAAGTTATAGTACAGGATGCTATAGCAATCAGAAGACTAGAATCCATATTAGGGTGCTTATGAAGAACATCACTCTGTAATAGCCTAAAACATCTACATTCAGAAATTCACGAAAATCTAACTTCTCTTCAAGTAAGTTTCCAATACTGTCTAAACCGTCATCATCTGTTTGTAGAAACAGTGTGTTTTCTGTCAGCTCACAAGTTCAAACCCTGTGAAGATGAGCCACGATTCAGGAGCTTCTTGGTCCCCTCACTCAGCATTCTGAACTGTGCTCTGAAAACTTCCATCCTCCTCTCCAATGGGACAAACTCCCTGACCATCTTCCTGGCTTCAAGGTTTGTCTTTGTCAATTGCTATTCCCTTCACAAGAGCTCGCTGTGGGCCGGGGTTTCGTGCAGGTCCTCTTGACAGGAGTCTCACAACGGGATCTGACTTAGTGATGGGTTAGTGCCTAGAGTTTGGAAGGCAAGTCCTCATCCAGGGCTTTGTGGGACTTAGTGTGTGGTTCACTGTCAAACCATATTTAAGTCTTGTCTTCGACCTTTGATGCCTTTAGTTTCTAAAGCCTTCTAGAAGAAGAACAGACTTAGCAAGGCACACCAGTGTGAGAACGCGCAGTGCTTGGTCAGGAGGTCCAGCTGCATTCAGACTAATGTTCCAGGCTTGGAGTCTTCGTGCCAAAAGAGCCTCTGTTCACTACTCTCCAGGTTGTCTTCCACCTGGTTTCTGTCTGTACCGTCCAGCGGAGTGGTCTCTGCGTACTGTCTGTTGAAGGGAACCAAGAAAGTTACTACCCGGATCTATTTCACTCCCTCAGTACAAATAGTCCAACAGGTTAGAGGAAAGCACTGTTAAGAAAAAAAAATTTCCAGAACCTAAGATAGAAGAAAAAAAAAAAAAAAAAAAGAGTGCATACTCGGTTCACAACACAGTGAAAGCATTGTCTGCCAGGCACATAAAAGATGGTTGGACTCTCAGGAGAGTTCTACCTTTGTTTAACTTTCATTTACTATTGATTAGGGCCCAGAAAGTATTAAGTTACATGTTAACTTAAAGGCGCTTTTCTGGGAGAAATACAAACATATCCTTTTGCAGAAGAAAGTGTTCTGGGTTAGAGTTTATTGCTCCATTGAACACTGCCTGGTTTAGCATGGAATAGAGCAATCTTAGCCCAGTGCTTTCTTGTATTGTTTTGAATCCCCTTTAAAGAAGCACAGCTAGTTTCCTAATCAATAATAAAAATAAAATTGACACATGCTTGCTTCTCAATTTTTTGAATATTTTAACTTTTTAAAGAAGGCATATTTTGGGCAACTCTTCTAATTAAAAGAATAACTTATGTGCTTCCCTCAGAAGTTAGAGAAACACTTAGAAGTTAGCAGGGATAGTTTAGGATATCATATTCTGAGGGTTTATGGGCCAAATATAAATTGTCAATGACCCAGCCAATGACATCATATAAGCATTTTGATCTGAACACTGCTGGGGGTGGGGGAGGGGAAGAAACAGACATACGTAGATGGTCTATTCAAACACGCACGGTCTATCATACAAACAGTTCAGTTAAGCAAACCAATTCTTTAACAGCAGGTTAAAAAGAAGTTAGATAGTTAGTAGGCTTTTGTTTTCAATTCCACGGTCTTTTAGTAAAGCCTAGTAAAATGTTTTAGAAGGAGAGCTTTAGAAACAAAGAGTATGTAAGTTCAGGATTTTTAATGTTTTCAGGAAATGTCTACACCAAGTCAGATCTCACCACCTCACACGGCAGCCAGGGCAGGCGCAAGTCCTGCTGTTGAGAAAGAAGCAATGGGCAGAGCGGAGCACAATGGGCAGAGCAGAGCACTGTACTTACTACGGCTGGCCACCCTGAGCAAGACAGAGGTTAATACTGATCTCACTTCTGGAGACACAGCCATCCTCTGCGACAGAGGGCCTCGGTTGTGATTGTGCCTAGTGATGGGGGAAGTTAGACAGGAACAGGAAAGGGAAAGGGAGACAGCAACTGAAAGAAAACAATTTCATCTGGAAACCGTAGCAGTTGAGCAGAGATCTGTCTGCTGCGGGAGTTCACCAATACCAAGTCTACCAAACTGTAGTGGTAAAAAAAATTGCCAGTAAAAACTCCTAGCTTTCTGTACATAACAGAACTTATTTAAAAAAAAGAAAAAAAAAACCCACTCATATGTTGATGAGCATTTTAAGACTTTAGTGTGGACAATCTAGAATTATTCTTGTACGGTATGAAACGTATTTTGTCTCTCACCATTATTAGCATAACTAATATGTTAATTGTAAAAGATGGTGCTCCTTACAAGATTTTCACCGAATGTATTCTGTCTCTGATTTAAAAAAATCATGCTTTTTGTTTGGTTGGTTTGCTTTGGTTTCTGAGACAGGGTTTTACTTTATTGCCCAGACTGATTTTACTCTCATTATGTAGCTTAGGTTGCACACAAATTTGCAGCAATCCTCCTGCCTTAGCCTCTCAAGAGCATGAACCACTATGGCAGCTTTAAAAACTCGTTTACATAAAAAAATGCATCATGCAGTCTTAAGGCAAATTTATGAAACTTTATGAATGATTATTGTTGTGTTTGGCTTATTAAATTGAATTAAATTAAAATGATCAGATTGTACCATAGCTTTAAAAAATTCTACATAGGGCAGGTTGAAATATGTGCTTCTATTATTTCTGTGGCATGTTTCCCGTTCATCTGAAAAGCAGGAACTTACAAAACACACTTTTATCTAGGCGGTGGGGCATGCTTTTAATCCCAGCACTCAGGAGACAGAGACAGGTGGATCCCTGAATTCGAGACCAGTCTGGTCTACAAATCAAGTTTCAGGACAGCCAGGGCTACACAGAGAAGCCACGCCTTAAAAGAAAATCCGAACCAGCCAAACAAAAAAGTTTAACCACATAGGAATGTATTTATATGATATCAAAAATTTTAGAATGAGATGTATAATTTGGTACATATTATAAAATGCAAAACTGTATTTACTATATCATTATGATCATGTCAAAATGGAGAGAGGGAAATGGACAAATATGCCAAATGTTAGTATCCCTGTCTCTGGTTGGTGAGATTACAGCTCCATTGTTATCTTTCTAGTTCTTTATTATTTTCTTTAGGTTCTCCACAATGAGGGAGGGCCTGTGAGTGCGAACACCCACCCACACCACAATGGAGCTTTAAATAGCTTCCAATTTCCTGCACACTATGTCCCCTTTGACACCAGCTCCTCTATTCAGTCATCTTGGTCTTACTGAAATACACAGGCAGACTTGGTAAAAAAAAAAAAAAGATTTTCTTCTCAGAATGTTTAGCAGTTCCTGGATTCAATGAACGTGGTGCTAAAAGATATCAGGACCATCTCGTGCACTGACTCAGCAGAAAGGAGGGGACCATTATCCAAACAGGAAGAAAAGTACCTGCAAATCTATTAGCCAAGGTGACGAGAGCTGCACTGAAAAGGTTCAGCTCAGACTTGGGGCTGAGCATTTTGGATCCTGCTGCGAATTCATTTTTAAGCATTATGTATACAAGCCCCAGCCCGTGGACGCCCTATGAAGTACAGTTTCACCAAAAGTCTATTTTGAGCACACCCTTTGTTGGGCTGAGACAATTGGCTTAAGATTTCAAGCCAAGAAAAACTCCATGGAATGTGGGGAAGAAAAACAAGGACAGGAGGAGTGAATACTTCCAATTAGCTCGGAACACCAGCTGCCTCCCCGGGGAGCTGCTCTCCTGCCCTGGTCACTAGCACAGACACTGTCCGGGCTGTAGTCTCTACATCAGGAGCAAATTTTAAAAAACCTGGAAAACCCATGTCTTCACGGCACTGTGGGTGAGGGCAGCGGAGTTAAGAGTTCTCTGCAGGAGAATTCAGTTTAATGGGCCTTAGGTGACGCAACAATCATTTCCTCCATCCACCTGCCTATCATCTACGCCGGAGGTGGCGGGGGGGGGGGGGGGGGGGGGGGGGTGTCACGTGTTCATTGGAAGAAGCCACCGTTCTTTAGAGTCGCCCTGTCATGCACTGTGCCTGTGTGTTCCCTTCCCTGTTTACAGGGAGCTGCTTCAGAAGACAAACAGGACAGCTGGCTGTGCCCACCGTGTCTCAGTGAACACAAAATACAGCAAATGCTGAAATCCAACTCAACAACTGTTGGCTAGACTTTGGTACAAAGAGCTTTACTGGGGGACAGATTTTTTTTTTTTCCTTGCAGGTTTTCTCTTTTCCAGAGAAGACTTAAATGGACATTGTCCACAATACAGTTTTAAGCACACCCTTAAAATAGACGAGAAAGAGAAGCCCAGCTTTGAGGCTAAGACTTTAAAGCTATAAGAACCAGACCTGAATACGGGTGAGCTACATGGAGCTCAGGAAACTTTAAAAGTCAAAAGTATTTTTGGCTTTGCTAGCCATGTCTTATTTGTCAAAGCCATTTATTTAGCTTTGTCCTCAGAATGTGAACACACACAGGTTACAGGCAGGGTAACGAGCATGGCCATTTTCCAGTGAAGCATTATTCATTGAACGTGGTGGCAGTTGGGTTGGGTCTGTAGGCTCTTGTTTACCAAATCCCACCTTACACCTCTTCACCACCAGACTGCAGTGTAGGAGCCGCCCATCCTTTAAGGAGGACCAGTCTCCGAGAATCTGGCCAACACTTTCTTACCTGGTTGGAGAGGACAAGGGATTGTAGATGTTGCCATAGTAGCTGGTGTAGGGAGAATGCACCGGATTTTCGTATTCAGATAGCCCAATGGTTAACTGGGTCCTCCAGTTTCCAGAAGCATTTGTAGAAGACACTAGAAATAAGAATGGGAAGGGAGAGAATGTGAGTTGACATAGTCCAAGGCAAATCGGTTCAGGTTGCTTCACACTCAGGTGTATGTAGAGCAGAGAGATGGAAGGCCTGGGTTTAGTTTTAGGTTTGTCATTGCTGGGGATGGGCCCAGGCCTTGCCTCTGTTCTACCCCTGGGAGAGACCCCTACTTGAGCCGGAATTTGCAATCAGTTCAATGTGCTGGGTTAATAGCTGGCTGAGTGACTTGGGCAAACAGTTCCTCCTTTTTAAGCTTCAGTTTCCCTATTGTGGAGAGGATAAGTACATTCTCTGTGGTTACAGCACCAGGAATGAAGGTAACGATGAGTATATTTAGCCTACTGCAGCATAAAAGCTCACAACACGGTAAATACAAAGGGAAGTCCAAAGGGAAGACAGAAATATTTTCAGTAAGACACATTTTTAAGTAGCCCAGAAGGAAAAGAGAGAGGATTCTTATAAAGGGAGAGAACCTTGCCACCTGAGCTTCAGATCCGACCAGATGGTACTTGAGAAGAGGAAGGAAAAAAGCCTTCAGCCAGGTGACTTGTCAAGACTTGACTGCTGAAGGCAACACTGGCCACTGGCAAGACAGGACATTTTCTGTTGTTGACTAAAGAGTGGCAGGGGTGGAGGGAGAAGCTAGCAGAAGGTGGAAGAGGCTAGTTTTGCAGAAGGGTGGAACCAGGAGAGGACAAGGGCACAATTTGGAAGCAGAGCCTGATTGAAGGAATGTCACTGGGTGTCACTGGGTATCACTGGGTTTCTGCTATCCTCTTTGTGAAACCAGTCCTGCCCCATGCCTGGGCCGCACAGGTGGCTCGACAGCCCTGTGTGTATCTAAGCCTCACACAGACAGCCCTGGTCACAATTCTTCCTGTTCCTCATGTTCTGTTCCTGGCCACTGACCTCTTCCCACACCCACAAGCCACTTGCAGTCACCACTGACAAACTTCAAAATGCGGCTGTGGCCATATGCCACTTGATTTACACGAACAGATGTAGGATCCTCATGCAGGGCTTCCAAGACGGAGCACTAAGTGAAGGGCTCTGAAGCTTGGGGGTCATACTGTTAGTGCTGGGACAGAAGCCCTACTTTGTCACCCGCCAGCCTAGGGGACTGGCAGAGTCATTCAAACTCTCTATCTAAACCAGAGTCACCTTAACTGTAAAATAAGAATAACAACACACCTAACTACAGCACTCGCTCTGCAGCCCCGCTGCTCCCATTAAAAGGGCACTCTGGCACAGAGCTGCCAAGAAAAGGTAGCTACCATCACTTCTGATACTGAGTCACCACGAAGCCTTCAGGTGGTGCAAAATCTGACTAACCAGAAACAGGAAATGTAGCTCTCCACGTGAATGATTCGAGCCTGTAGAAATACATATCTAAAGCTATAAAGTAGGGGCAGGAACATTCCAGAAGGGATTTCCGGGAGCCTTGATTTCATCCACTTAATTCTTTACAAAGGATGCTCCTAGCCAGGTGTGGTAGGGCAGGCATGGGAGAGGCCTTATGAGTTTGAGGCCAGCCCAGGACGAACTGTAAGATCCTGTCTTAAAACGCCAAGGGGGGTTGGGGTGAGGAGGAATGCTCTCAGTGGTACAGTCAGCAGAACTGATACCGGGTCTGAGTCAGGAAGTATTAACTCCGTTTTCACCTTTGCCCTAGATACAAAGCCAACAGCCAAAGCGTTTGAAGGTTTTGAATCACACCTGGTTTCCCTTTGGTGTTTCCCCTGTCGTGTGCACCAAAAAAAAAAACATCCAAAAGATTTCCAGGCCCCTGTTTGCTTTCATTCTTGGAGAGCTCTGTCCACATGTGATCTGTGAAAGCTTTTCGTGCTTCAGCCTGAGCTTTAAGGAAGTTCAGGGAGTCCTCTGAGCAAGACAGATGTCCTCTAGATCAGAGCCATAAACCACAAGAAACAGTGATGGAAGCCTCTTCCTGGGTTCGATGTGGTCATAGGTGGGATAATCCTAGCGGAAGTCCAGGTCATAGAAATAGTAATAAAATAGAACCCGAGCAGAAGTCTCCATGGCAATGACTCTTGTCAACCATCTTATGAATCATAAAGTTCACTCTGACTGTCCCACCGGCTTGGAAATTCCCACATATGTTTCAGGGACACAGTAAGCCTCAGGACCCAGGTTTTTGTGTAGTTTAAGAAATTCGAGCATTTCTTCAAACCATACATTCCTTCAGTTGCTGATGACACCCTGAGCTCGTAGAGGCCAGAGATTCCTTCAGTCCTGAGCTCTCACTATACTGGGCAGACTAGTCCTCAGCGCCTATTTCTCCAAATTACTTAGAACAGGTTAGGGTGTGCAGAAGATACTCTGCAAGTGTGAGCAGAAGGAGGAGCCAAACCCCATGTCAGGGTTAGAAAAAGAATGCTCTTGATGATCAAAATTAGCTACCAAAATTCCTGGCGTTTTCAGTAATGATGGTGGGCACGGAATCAGGTTTTCAAGTACCCTAGGCAAACACTGAGCTATGACCCCTGCCTCCCAAATTCCTTACATTAGCAATTCAGTAGAGAATAGTATATACTGAGATAAGATAAGCAAAGTATGTAGAAAAATACTTGACAAATACCAGTTCTATCAGAATTACTGTAGGCGTTTTGCAGGCAGGTGCACGAATATTTAATCTTTAGATTGATCACATCTGGGCCAGTGGGAAGGGATTGGTGATCCTTAATGCCTTCTGCCGACCTTATGTGTCTTCTGACTCTTTCAAAACATCAAACTCCAGGGATGAGAATACTTTTTTTTTTTTTTTTTTTTTGGTTTTTCGAGACAGGGTTTCTCTGTATAGCCCTGGCTGTCCTGGAACTCACTCTGTAGACCAGGCTGGCCTTGAACTCAGAAATCTACCTGCCTCTGCCTCCCAAGTGCTGGGATTAAAGGCATGCGCCACCCTTGCCCATTGAGAAAACTTTTAAAAGACGTGGCTATCAGCATGAGATGAAGACAACATAAAGCTGGAGCAAGCACCAAGACAGGACAGCGCACAGACTGGGTCCTCACAGTGTGTTTGCCCAGTTCAAATATACAAATGGCTTCATCAGACTCTCATGCTCTGTGAAAGCTGTGGAGCACTGCTCAAGTTGGCAGTTCTTATTCCGGGTCCACTCAATGACCAGCAGCACTCTGAATGACCCTGGGAACCAATTTATGACCCTGGACAGGAGTGGTTTGGCATGGTTTGGGAGTGTGATACCTGGTGGCCCCTGGAGTGATGTGCTTCCCACAGCGGTCTTACCTGAAGAGTAGGAAGATGCTCGACTGCTTGGAGAACAGGGGACCTGGAGCCCAGCAAATCCCAGGCACCTCTGCGATCCCCTGTCTGAGTCAAAGCTAGTCTGTGGGCTGTGCCCCTGATCCTTTTGTCCAGAAGCCCTCTGGTACCAGCCACGCAGGTGCTCAGCAACTAAGGCCTTGTGGATGTTTTTGGTGATGTGCTCAGATTTCACGACAGCCTTCCTTGGCAGCCGGAGAGTCGCATAAGGGTTATGGGGCACCCGGTCAACCTCGTCTTCGTGGAAAGACCTGCTATAGTCCCTCTGCCGGTCGTACCCATAGTGCGCTGAGGATCGGTAAGAAGGATTGACACTGTACTGTCCCTCAGTGTCATTTTCGTAGACGTAGCCACCACTGTAATACAGGTCGCACTCCGCATATGGTGGATAACCGGTGATATAGTAACCGGAAGGAGGTGGGTCCTGACCTTTGGAGTAGACACCGTTCCTCAAAGGATCCTTTTGTGCTAGGTTGGGCATGCTTCCTGAATTGGAAGTAGAAACACTGTGTTTCTTGGACCTTCTTCTCCCCCTGGCACGGGTGTCTAGGGTCTGGGTGGTGTAGTAAGGGCCGGCAGCAGGCGTCACACAGTAATACTCCGAGCTTGACTGGCTGGTGTACGAAGACCCATCGTCGAGGATCTCCGTGCTGCTGCTTCTTTGGGATTTGGAGAGGGTGAAAAATGGCTTATTACTGTCCATCTCGGAGAGCAGGTGGGACTGGGACTCCAGGCTTCCGCTCCGCTGGCGGCAGTGTTGAGACGAAGAGTCGGGTCTGAAAGGAGAGAAGGAAGATGAATAATACAGCAGAAGAAGGATCCAAGGGAGAGAAAGGGACACTAGGCTGAGGGTTGGGGGTAGGGGATGGCTCCATCATGGAGCATGCTCTGGGTGGAGACTTGAGTTCAATACAGCAAGAGCCCACGTTAGAAAGCCAGGCAGGCCGCCTGTAATGGACCCTAGGGGGGTGGTGACAGGCAGGTCCCTGAAGCTTGCTAGTCAGCCTGTCTAGGCAAATTGGTGAACTCCAGGTTCAACGGGAGACCTTAACTTAAAAAATAAGGTGGAAAGTTGCTTGAGGAAGGTACCCCATGTTGACCTATAGTCTCCACATACACATACAGTCAAGTATACAAATACCCACACACATGCGCACATATAGGAACACAGGCAACAGTGAAAAGAACGTGTTGAATAGATTCATAACCTCTAAATCCAATAGGACTTTGCAGGTTTCATAATAAAGTCCACCCAAGCACACCATGCACTGGTTCAGAGGTAAACTCATCATCACCATCAGAATTAGGGAAGAATCGGGTCCTGTTATTGTGCAAGCCAAATCCTTTCTTGAGACTAGAGATGACTGTGTTGATATGTGGCCTGCATTAAAGCTGGAAGATGCTCTCCAACAGGTCTTTGGAGGCTTCTCTGCTCACATAACATTCGCTCACATAAGAGTAGAAGACAGGGAGGCAAGGTGGAGTGGAGCCTGGATCTAAGTAAGGAAAGACTACCTGTGATGAACCATAGCATAGCTTTCAGCCGTAAGAGTTAGGGCAGGATGTTTAATGTCTCTGTTTTGCTTCTCTGTTGGTAAAAAGAGATGAAAATGGCCCCTAATATGCACTTCATAACAGGTTTGCCTTTGGCACTAACTCAAGTAGCTTGGAGAAAGAATTTACAGGGCTGAAGATACAGCTTAGTCAGTGCCCACCTGGCATGTGCGAAGCCCTGGGTTTAGACCTGGGCACCACATGAGCCAAGTGTAGTGGTGTGCATCTATAGTCCAGCACTGGGATGGTGGAGAAAGAAGGAAGAGGAATTCAAGGTCACTCTTGGCTACATAGTGAGTTCAAGGTCAACTTGAACTATATGAAATGGTGTTGCTAAAGAAATACCTTTTAAAAGTAAAAGACGGGGCTAGAGAGATAGCTTAGGGGTTAAGAGCACTGACTGCTCTTCCAGAGGTCCTGAGTTTAGTTCTCAGCATCCATATGATGGCTCTTGACCATCTGTAATGGGATCTCATGCCCTCTTCTGGTGTGAAGACAGAATACTCAAAATCAATCAATCAATCAATCAATCAATATATAAATATTTTTTAAAAAGAAAAAGAAAGAAAAGAAAATGAAGACATTTAGGGTAGAACTCTGAAAAAACCCCACTGCAATTATTCTCAACCTTGTCCATGAGTGACAAGGAGTGGTACGACCTAGGTGGGAAATTAAAGTACTAAGGATCCAATATACACCTGGAGGAATTGAGTAACATGGTCTTTGCTGATCAATTAGAAATGGTAAGTTAGCAGGAAATTGGTTAGAACGAGTCAGGGCAACCATTGTAGAAAGTCACTTTAAAAGGTTTACAAAGGCACCAAAGACAAGGCAGACACTCAAGCCAAAACTGAAGTGCTTACTCCAGGTGGCTGCTGCTGTAGGCATTCCGGGTCAGGACTGGCGTGGTAGGCATGCTCCGTCCTCCCTGGGGCCGTCTCTCCAGTGTCTTGTAAGGGCTGCTATGGGTGGACAGCATTTCTCTGTGATTACAAAAGAATTGAAGAAATGGTGAGTCTCTCCATACTCCTGGCAGACATGCATTAATATAAAGCTTACTGGAAAGAGGGCTTTGGAAAGGATGGGAAGAGCATCTCTAGAGGTGAGCATCCTGAGTGGTCCTTTACAGCTATTAGTGGAAGCACATGTAGTCTGACTCTCTGGGGTCATGCACACAGCCAATAAGAGGATGCTCAATAGGATTGACCAAGAGCAAGCAGAGTGAGGCTCGCCAAACCCTTCTTTTATCAAGTCTAGTAGTAAATACTTTGGGCCTTGACATATACACAGTTTGGAAGAGACTGGGTGTGGCTGTATTTCAACAAAACTTAATGTGGTTTTCAGAATTACCAAATTTCATTACTTTTGACTCATTCTCTCCAATTTCTTGAAAGTAATTTTTTAAAGTAGTCAGCTCATGGTTGGCAGAGTTGATATGGCCCATGGGCTATTATTGGCTGGTACTTGACTAAAGTGTATCATCTTTAAATTGTGTCTCTCTACTTCCCAGAATGCTAAGAACATAACTGTCTAAGGAGAAGACATAACCCTGATGCCAAAGCACATGGTTTGGCTGGTGCCAAACATCCTGGCACATGGTTAGCACACACACACATCCTGGCACATGGTT
>JADRCD010198664.1:0-11907 GCA_019843815.1 Montemys delectorum | reverse complement strand
TTTCTTTCTTTCTTTCTTTCTTTCTTTCTTTCTTTCTTTCTTTCTTTCTTTCTTTCTTTTTTTTAAAGAAATGAAGCGAAGATGGTCCCTGAGAAGGCCCCACACCATGTTTCTTTAGAAGGTAAGCAAGCAAGGCAATGGAATGTTCTATGCAAAGGAATCCCCCCTCCCCTACCCCCACTGCTTCAGACCCACAAGCTGAGAGGGAATTAGATGAGACAAGTCAATTTAGTGAAGTTCCACAAACATATTGATAAGAGACTCCAGACTTTCCACCAAGGGAAGGACTGGGCCCAACGATTACAGTCTAGGAACTAGGCACTTGCAATTGTGCTTGTATAGAATTTTATGTTCTGTGGAGAATTAGTGGCATCAACCTAGCAGGGAGTCAACATCTTTCAAGACAGCCTTGGGTACTCAGTATCTTTGTATGTGATGTTATCTATACAGCCTGACTATCTGCAATTTTACTTCATATTCTTTAAAAATAGTTAAAAGATGGAGGCGATGCAGCAGAAGGCAGAGGCAGGTGAATCCCTGTAAGTTTGAGGCCCGCAGGGGCTATACAGTGATCCCCTAACTCAAAATAAATAAATAAGTAAATAAATAAATAAATAAATGCAGTGATTTTCCCTAACTCAAAACAAACAAACAAACAAACAAACAAACAAATCAGTTTGAAATCTTACTCAAAGCTGTTGCATACTGTTGCATTTTAATAAAACATTTTTGGTTTGGTTTTTATTGTGTGTGTGTTTTTTTGTTTTGTTTTGTTTTGGGCCTCAACAAGTTGCCTTTGGAAATGATCTATAGCAAACACACAAAGAAGATCGCTTATATTTTCTTGAACAAGAAACTACCTGAGGATATCAGGCTGCCATTGCTTGCCATGATGAACTGACTCTTTGCTTCCAGAGTCACCAGTTTGGAGCCCCTCTGTGTTCCAGCCTCTGTTAAATCCATCGCGATGTCGTCTAAGCTTCTGGCTGAAGGAATTTTTGCCTATGAGGTAAATGACATTGGGAAGGAATTAACACAATCACATTTTAAATCAATACAATGATTGTGCAATCAAAGATGTCAACACAGGGCAATTTAGATCTGTAAAGGAGCACTTAGAAAACAACGGAAAACTTTAATTTTGTACGTGGAAGGTTTCAGTAAAGCATGCAGGATCCAGTCACTAACTTTAAAATGTTACCATCGATGTCACCACTGTAGGAACATATATGCATGCCAAATGTCACAACCTTTAAATTAGCTATATATATATTGCCCACCTCTTAAAAAATATATATGAAAAAAACAAGACAGTTGGTAGCAAAGTTTAAAACATCTTTTTTTCTTATGTTTTCTGAGAAAATTCATTTCAGAACTGAGAGGAAAAAGACCAGAGCCTCTCCAGGAACTCACTTTGCTCTGCTTCCGGTCCAGGTAGAACTGATGCTGGCTAATGGCCATTACCCAGATGGACTTGATGAGAGAAGAGTTTGCATACCAGGTTTGTACAAACAGGCCGCTCTGTCCAAAGGTTCTTCTGGACACTGAAATCCTAAAACATGAAGAAAGCCATGAGTTATCCCTCCTGGGCCAGCAGCACATGGCATGTACCTAGCAGACAGAGCTGAGAAAGCCATGAGTTATCCCTCCTGGGCCAGCAGCACATGGCATGTACCTAGCAGACAGAGCTGTGCCACAGCGCCTTCCTTCCCTCTGTCTTTCTGCTGCACAGACTTTACCTGACAAGGCCTGAGGTTCTGGTGTTGCCCTAAAACCAATCAGCCCCAAGTGGTTTCTGCATACATTTTGGCACACTCAAAGCTGGACGAGGAGTTAGTCAAATGAGAAGCTGTGCGAGAACATCAAGTCGGAAGTGGGACTGCCACAAGTTGTGAGAGTGGAGAGTGATCCTTCAAGGCGAGGAGGAGGGAGTACAGGAGGGAGCACCTCAGGGAACTCTGAGAGAGTCTCAGTCGGCAGGAGGTGAACTTGATGACACTGACTGAAAAATGTGTAGGGCTCACATTGGCCCAAACCGCTGCTTGTCCACCAGGTAAAAACAGGAAAGGCAGTCGAGGAGGAAGAGTCAGAGCAGTGAAAGGCAGGAGAGAGAGCAAGGAAGACAACCACAGAACCACAGGGAGAAGAGAGCCAAGCAGGGCAGAGAGCAGAAGAGCATGGGATGTGTGTGTGTGCGTGTTGGGGGAGGGGCTGGCTAATCTCCTTGGGCCATCTATTTGTCACAGCAGTTTCCTCCTGCTCCTCTGACCTCCAAACACTATCAAGTGTCTAAAGAGCAACTACTGAAGGGTGCTTCTTGATTGCTCAGAGACCTGCATCCTGTCTATTCTATTCATGCAAATAACTTTGACCACCACAGTGTTTTCTTTCTTTCAGGACTCACAAACACTCAAAATAAAAATAGGGCAAAGCACCAGCATAGATAGTTCTCTTAAGACGTTAAACAGCCAGTTAACCCCTGCAAAGAGGCTCTGGCTGTAACCATAGCCTGAGCTATAACCAGTCCTGAGGGGACCAGCAGCTCAAACAACCATGGCTATTTCCTCTCACCAGTATGACTTTAAAACACACAGCACAGATCCCGGTACACTGGCCCGCTGCAGTGTGGTCCTGCATCCACGAATGTATAAGCAGCACAAATTAGACTCAGTAGGTTAAAAAAAAAAAAAAAAAAAAAAAAAAAAGCCTAAGAGTTGGCTAGAAGCCTGGTTGAGTTAGAGAGAGAAGTGGTGGAGAATGTGAGTAACCCACATTGGATATGTGTATATGAAGTCCTCAAAAATTAATAAATATTATATTTAAAAATAACATACCCACACACACTAAGAATAATCAGTGCTGGAGAGACTGTGCAGGTACTGGAACCTCACATATCACACTGGTAGAAATGTAAAGCGGCCCAAGGGCTTTGAAAATGCCTGATAGTTATAGGTTAAACACAGTTACTCTTTGACCCCAATGACTTCACTAGGAGGTAAATCTCCAAGGGAAATAAAAGCAAATACAAACAGCTAGGCACACGCAGTCACCGCGTCGCACACAGCTCATACAAAACTCTGATCTTTACCTTCGGGGGTCGTGCACTTCCACAGCAAATTTCTTCTCACGGAAATACAAATTTTCCAACTGCTTCCATTGAAATAACTAAAAGAAATTAAGAAAACCGTGTAGCTTTTATTACTCTTAGTTTTACTAAGTCCATAAGTCAGCCTCCTAATGAAATGATTGCAAGATTCCCCCCAGAGGTGCACCAACAAGGTCAAGCACAAACAGGTGATTCATAAACTTTGTACTAATCAACTCTGACTCGAAACCATTTTGTCCCCTCATGTTTACCTAGTAAACTTCACCTCACCAGTAAACCTCCCTTGAACGACAAAACCCAGCAGAGCACGCATCAGTTTTTCCCCCCGACTCAACCACAGGACAGGAAACCTGCATGGTTACTGTAAGCACAGATCTTCTGCTTAAAGACCTAGACTTCACATTTAAACGGAAAAGCCACGAGAGGGGATGTCTTAATAAAGATCAAAGATAACATTTCAAAGGCATGCAAAGTGAAAGTAAAAGAGCTTTCCCAGGCTGAGGTGAGTTTAAACTGAGCAGCTTCTCACCTAGCTCAGTCCCCTGAATGGACGCAAATTGAATGCCAGGAATCCGGCAAGGATTGGAGGGGGGGCGGGGGGTTGTTTGAGGGCGGACTCTAGTGGCTTTCTCAAGTGAAGAGCTGTCAGGTGTGGTCAGAGCTCCCAACCACCCCCCCCCCTCTGCCTACCTTGTCCAGCTGCCTTTCTGATGCCAGACTCCAAGTAATTTGTCATTTGGATGGAGAAACAAACTTTGTTGGAAATGTGTCTTCAAAAACCAAACAATTTGATAAAACCGTGCATACTGACAGGACTGAGGGTGCCTGGGTGTATTTTTAAGCCCTTTCATTAAGTTTTGGATTGAGGCAGGCTTTACGAGGTCTTCTTATCTTGGACGGGGTGGTCCTCTCCTCCAACCTCAGACATTACTAGAATCTGCCTCCACATTAAAGCGGTCCTCAGAGCCTTTCTGAGAACACACTTAGTTGTCTAATTAAGAAGCGTTGTGGCTCTGCAGCACACAGTCAGCAAACACATTTCCCAAAGAACAGAAGTTTTCCATAAATGTGGGTGCACAGAAAGATAGGCTGAGCTGTAGGTTTGTAAAGGCCACTGTAGAGCCACTGTTCAGACTGAACCTTGGACTGCAAACAGCACAACTGACTAGCATGCACCAAGGACAGACACCCAGCTGTCTGCAACTGCCCCATTCGCCAGTTTCAAAGAATTAGTAAACATATAAAGCTACATACCAATGTCCTAAGGTTTCTGTGGAGCTGACGTTGTCATTTCCTTCAATCCAGAAGTTCCCCCAAATGGGGCAGAAACGTGAGAGGAAGCCCCCGGGATCCTGCCTGCCTCCCTACCCACGATAGTAGCTCCGGTTGCTTCTGAATCAAGTTTCATAAGACACTTAGGTGTAACTCGGTTTCACAAACCAAGCCTCCCACGGTTGACACACCACTGACATCAGCCACTCTGCCAAGGGACACCTCCCCAGCACACTCTTTCCCGTCAGCGAGACGGGAGCAAGGTTCTCTCTGGTAGACTTTTCTCGGAAAAAGAGTTCTAAAATGGGGCAGCCTGGACTCCCACGGTACTTCCTGGGAGGTGAGCCGACTTTGAATCCCGGCACGAATTTCACCCAAGGCTGTTTGAGGAAAACCTTTTTACTCAGGTCTACTCACTGGCACACGAACAGGTTCAACAGGAAGAGTCAGAAGGCAGCCGAGCGGTGTTTTCCTTTTCGTCCATTCCCACACACATAAAACCAGGGCTCTACTTGAAACCTGATCTCTGCGAGCTGCCACCTCCCCCTCTTATCACTTACCAATGGGAAAGGCTAGGCTGACTCCATTCAGCCTGCCCAGAGCGCAGAACAAGCTGGCGCCAGGCAAAGCAGAAACCCTACTTAAAAACCGAAGGGCTTCTAGTTATTTACAGAGAATCGGAAATAATTACATGACAACTGGATTTGCAGAAGATGTTATGGGAGACAGGCAGGGCTTTTTTGTGTGTGTCAGAAGAGCTCCCTTCTTCAAAGTTTATGCAAAGGGTGCATAATTCACTGGAACAGTATGAAAGTGACCTGGGACCACTAATAACGTGGACTCTGGGTAGGATGTAGAGAGAGTAAGTGGGCCAGGAAACTTCAGCTTTGAGACAAGCTGGGATGAAGTTCAACCAACAGAATTAGTCCCTGTTCATGTGCACATTTTTTGCCCGAGTTCTCATGCTTTGTGGAAGTCAGTCCTTAACATTTATTCTCAAATTCAAATTAAAATATAATTCAAAATTAAAATAATATTTATTTTTCTCTCAAAATTATGAGAAAGTTGACGTAAAATGAATGCCAGTCTGTCGGTTCACAGCCCAGATCTCTGTCATCTGGGGATTCCTTTAGAAATTCCATTTGCCTATCAGTGCGATCCTATCAACATTTACAGTTGCTACAAATACTTTTTATTATAGCTGCGCTTGATCTAGCTGGTGGTTAGATGTAAGATAGTGTTGTTTGATAGGCTAGTTTTTCTTTTCATGAAGTGTGCACTATCATTCTCCCAGTACACTTTTCAAGTGTTTCTGAGTGCTTGTTTGGGAGTGCAAGAGGGAGGATGAGGCTCTGGAAGGGCCAATGGACAGAGGTGGATGTTGTCTAAGGGTGCCATTAGTGTTCCGGGATCTAACAGACTCCTGACTATGGATTTCAACCAGGATGCAGGCTCTTCTCTTGTTCCAGTTCATAACAGCGAAGAATAAACCAGAGGCTCCCTCTGACCAAACTCATGGAGATTTCAGAGCAGTGAAAAGGGGAAAGAGCAATTGGTTAGGGAGATATCTAAGGCAACCCGCCTGGTGAAATTCTTTTTTGGAGAACTAGCCTCTGACACAGATAAGAAGGACTCTTCATCTCCGAGAAATGAAGAAGGTGCCAAAGGGATTATGAATGTGAGGAGAAGATTCCATCTTAAAGGAAGCAAAATGGATGCAGTTTTACACTACAGATTTACTACATCTTGGGCGTAATTGTCAGGCATGGTACGTGTCATTTGAGTTAAAACAGCAAAGCATTATGCGTGCATGCGTGTACACAAACTTACTTGCAATTTTCCTACCAAAACAGAAAAAAAAAATTGCCCAAGTCAAAATCCTAATCCTGAAGACTTTAAAGAAAGAGGAAGACAGGGAGGAAAGAGACAGGATTTGTTTTTTAGTAGCGTTCAGAATATGGAAGGGACACACTTTCTAAAGTCGGCTTGAGTTAGTGTTCATTGTTGATATGCTCTTGGTGGAAGCCGTGCATTGGAGAATCTGTTGTTTTACTGATGTTGCTAGCTGTAAGGAGGAAAAGAGCTGAAGTGTGAAAGTAAGACTATCAACCAAGTCTTCCTGATGTCTCTCTATTCTAGACTCATTTGCAATGATTAGTTGCCCCCTTTGGAACCAACAGAAGGAAACAGGTACAGGCAAACCGGCAGTTTCTTTGGTTACTTTGATATTACAAAAGTAAAGGAATGGATAAAACATGGCAGGAGGGGGAGTCAAGGAAGATATATTCCAGAAATCACAACAGGAAGACATATCTCAAAGTCCTTCATCATCCGTCTTCAAACAAGGAAGAGGCCAGGATTTGGACAGTGAGGCATGGAACCATGGTAGCATCGAATACTGTTGGGAAAATGAACTTGTGTGCAAAAATACCATATACATATGGAGCCTTCTTCCTGTTTGGACACAAAGGCACCTGAAGGTTTTAGGAAAAAATATTTTGCCACATTATGACACATCACTCAAAGAAAGGTGCTTCTTAAACATTTAAGGCATTTTGTTGATATCGTTTGATAGATGCTATTCAGTTAGATCCCACCCACGTGTAAGCCCTTGAAAAACTAGACAAAGTCACCTCTGCCACATCTCCACCTGAACTTGGGGGCTGGCAAGATGAATCAGCACTGCCTGTTCTTCCAGAGGACCCGAGGAGTTCAGTTCCCAGCACCCAGAGGGCAGCTCACAACTGTAATACTCGTTCCATGTGGCTTGACCTCTTCTGACCTCCACAGGCACCGGGCGCACATGTGGGACACAGACACACATGCAAGCAAAACTCTCTCACATACAAACAGAAATAAACAAAACCTTAAAAGCAAAACAAAACAATCTGATATTTTGAAGGGGTGGGAGTCCTGAGGGACTTTTAGGAAATAGATCTGCTATATACCAGTAGATCTTGACACATTACTTTTCAATGATTGTATATTGTTGCTGGTGATGTTAGTTATATACCTCTGGCTGTTCTGGAAGTCACTATGTAGACCAGGCTGGCCTTGAATGCACAGAGATCTACCTGTCTCTGCCACCAAGTTCTGGGATTAAAGGTGTGCACTACTGAGCCTGGCTCAACAATATTTTTTTTAATACCTCCTATGAGCAATGCCCTGCAATTGTTGCTGAGCTGTGAGCAGGTCCCATCCCTGGTGGCATGCACACCCAGGACTGCCCTGCCTGTTTGGATCCACTACCCAAGAGCTGTGCTTAGCTTTCCTAAGCCTTAGTTTTCTCTTCTGTTAAATGGACCAGTGGTGCCTGCCTCCAAAGGTTATCCAAATACAAGTTTATGTTTGCAGGGTACTTGGGCCAGAGCCAGGCTTGGAATATCCATCAGTGAGTGGTTGAGCTAATGTGTTGTGAAGGGCTTGCTGAACACTTGGCTAATTGTTACTAGATGGACAACAGCCACTTAAGAGCAGAAACAAAAGCTAGCAATAGCTATCTGCCTCCACATCTTCTTTCCACAGAGGAAACAGCTCAGTTATTCTGTTGACATAGCTGTGTCATCAAGCCTCCAGTTCTCAATTTCTATGACCACACTGGGCTGGGAGTGTGGATCTCTTGGGTGGTTTCCTGATGCATCCTGGGCAGGGATTGTGGGTCTCATGGGTGGTTTCCTGATATAGCCTATAGGGAGGAAATCTGTTCTTCTGTCCCATACCTGGCAGTCACAGAGGAATAGAGAAACAAAAGGGTGGGGCATCAGCTTGCCCCACAGACAAACTGGGCAGCAAGTTCCCTTCTGTCTGGAGTAGCCAGGAAAAAGGAATGTGCCCTGACAAGCACAGGAATGCTGGAGAGCCTGCAGCCTGCTGCCTGCTGCGTAGGGCAGGGGGTTTTGCTTGAGGACCATAAGATCCCCACTCCTCCCTCAGGGAGAGCACTTTGGACCGAAAGGATCCAGTTCTCTTTGATGTTATGACAAAGTGCAACTAAACATCATCCAGGTCTGACAGTAAGGTGGGGTGGGAAAAGATATCACAAGGCGCTGAGACTTTTCATGGCTCCTGTATTGTAGGTTAATCATGTAACTACACATTTAAATGGAAATGACTAAAATTCCAGGATAGTCATAGCCAAGGTACATCAAATAATGAATCACTTGGGGAGGGTGATTCCCCATTGCCCATGATGTGAAGCAAAACACATCAGGTATCACTAACTTATTCTAAGGGTTATGTCTGGTGAATAAAGATATTGCTAATGCCTTCCCGGGTACCCAAAAACCATGTCCACTGACTCTTCCCGACAAGCAGATGTGGAAGCACTGTCTCAAGCTAAATCCCATCCAGGAGAGAACAAGGACTCACAGGAGTACCCCATACGCTAGCCAGGACACCCAGGCAACAGGGATGGACCTGGGACTCATATGCATCCACAGTCAGGATCCAAACCTCCAGCACAGCATCATAGCACATCACTTCTACTTTTTTTTTTAGTCAGGGGGAAATCGATAGGGACATTTGTTGTATTTTTAACAGGAAGAGGAGGAGAAGGAGGGGGAGAAGAAGGAGAGAACAGAGAAGGCAATTATGGCAGCCATTTTGTGGAATAAAACCAAGTCCTTTGTAATGGGGTCTGATTTCATAGCCAAGGCTAGTCTTAGACCCATATTGATCCTCTTGCCTCAGCTTCCCAAGTGCAGGGATTACAGATGCGCCCTGTGACCTGCATATCCCTCAACCTCAGTTACTAGTGGTTTGCAGCTCAGGGTAACTGAACTATTCCCCACCTACACCCACCTCCAGGCCATCTGGTGGCGGGAGGGGACTTGGCTAGTGATCACATGGGAAGGGAGGATGCTGCCAGGGCGGTGTAGACCCTGTGCCCTGTACTACTGTGCTCGGGAGAATCCCATACTTTAAAGGAGATAGTAATCCAGCCGGGGCTGAGAAACGCTGAGTTAGGGGGCAATATTTTGTGTTCTTTCCAGGTCCTGAGAGGTTGGCTATGTAAATAAAGATGCTTTTGCTCAATAATAATAATAATAATAATAATAATAATAATAATAATAATAAGTATTAGAGTTCTGATTCTCGGGCTGGTGAGATGGCTCAGCGGTTAAGAGCACTGACTGTTCTTCCGGAGGTCATGAGTTCAAGTCCCAGCAACCACATGGTGGCTCACAACCACCCGTTAAAAAAACAAAAACAAAGACAGAGTTCTGATTCTTTCACATAGATAGTACTCTTAGAATCAACATGGTTGCTCAAGTACTTTTCTAAATATAAATGTTACCTGTTAACCTGCTAGAGAGACTTAACTATCCCAGACTAAAGAGGTCCTGCGTGCCCAACAGTATCAGCTGTGGTAAGAGATCCCAACAGAACAGTCTTACTGTCTGAAAACTATTTTTCTTCAGGTGTGATTTCATAGCCATATGTCTGGAAAATGTCACACCTCACGTATAATCAGTTAAATATGTTGGCTGCTTTGCAAATAGGTTTGGATGAAAAAGTTCTGGGTATTAAAAAATGTGTTATATTAAAAACTGGATATCTAATATGACATCATCTCACCGATGTTTCCCCTGTGGCCAAGTCTCTACTGAGGAGCTGAGGGACTGGCCTCCTTCCTGTTAGAACTTGCATGGGGACTCATGGGCACGCGTATCAGACCACCAGGCCTGGCACAGTGCTGTTCCCAGGGGTCGCCTCTGTTTATGCTTTATATTTCTGTGTTTGTGACTGTCTCTGTCTCTCTCCCTGTCCCCCCCAACCCCAGGACTCACTGTTTCTCAGGCTGACTTCCAATTTGCTCTGAATCTAAGGATGGCTTTGAGGTTCTGGTTTTCATACCTCTATTTCCTGAGCACTGGGACCAAAGGTATACTTTACCATGCTTGGTTTCTTTGGTGCTAGGAATCAAAGTGAAGACCTCATAGTGTTAGGCAAGCACGCTGTCAACTCTAGGCAAGCACCTGAGCTACTCTACGTGTCATTTTTCTTTGTGTAGGACAATTCTGCCATTGGTTAAGGCCTAGGTAGAGCAAGTAAGAGGGTGGCAAGTGGGTATGAGGTGGTTCCCCCTGTTCAGAGCTATTTCCTCTTCTGCAGAGAATACCTGCCATGCCTATGCAAGAGATCCTCTCATTCTTGAAGATATGGTCAGTGAACATTCACCTTCCCGCCTTCTCATGGGTGAAGAACAAACTGCCATATTCTTTGCAAGCATTTCATCATTCAGGTCTTAGCTTAGATCTCACTTCCCTGAACACACCAAATGTCCCTCCCCATCCTCTGCCTGTTCTTCCACCTCAACAGCATTGTAGTAGAGGCAGTTCAGAGTTTACAATGATATGATTGCCTTGTTTCCACCGACCATCCCTCTAGAATATTTTCAGAGAAACAGATAAATTAGCAGCCACGATTACTTCCTTCAGAGTATATTTTTACACTTCTTTTTGGTAACAAAACAACTTGAGTTATAGCTTTGGCCACAGCCTGCCAGCGTGAAGACAATGAATGATGCCCAGCCTTCCTTGCAAGGAGACGGGACTTCCTGAAGGAGAAAGGGCTTGCTCTACAATGCCTTTCACCTTTTAAAACTATACTCAACTGAGTCTTGTTAAGTCCTCATCACAGAATTACAACCCCTAACTGGGATTAAGCCCAGAGGTGGAGAGAGAGAGAGATGTCCTACTGTGCAGGAAAGTACTGAGTACAGGGGGACACATTTCACTCTGAACAATTTCCTTTAGCTCACTGGATGCCTACAGCACCAAGCTTGACAGATGAGAAAATGAGGGGGCAGAGAGGGTAAGTGGCGGTTCCAAGGCCCAGCTGGTCAGTGGGAAGGCAGAACTGGTTCTCATTTCAATCCCATGGGATAGGATTGGCGGTCTCCTCCCACTGGCTCTACAGGTTTAAACAGTCAGATTGATTATTGGTGTGTCTGAAGCTTAATTACCCACTTTCCAAACAGGATGGACTGGTCTTCTGGCCACATTTTGTAATCCGGTGTTTCTCTTCCACACCAGTGTGTTGTATTGATGTAGACAGCACTCTCCTGGTCTCCTAGCCTTAACCCAACCCTGGGATAGAGGGACCTTCTCTGTGGTTCAGGGTAACAAGCTGACAGTGTAAAGAGCAAAGTGAAGTTGATATAGCCATAATGCTGGGATTAGACAGATAAATAAGCTGCTCCCTTTCGATACAGGACCAAGTGCTACTATAACAGTGAACAGAAGGACTTTGTGTATATTGCTTAACACATCTGCCTCCGGGCACGAGGAAATTCCAACAGTTTTTTTTTTTTTAAATCACTTATCTGAAGGCCAAGAGTGAAGATATTCACTGCAAGGATCTCTTATCATGCTCTAATGTAATAAGATGCTAATCTTGAAAGACATTTCATCAGGATGGTCTAGAAGATACCTAGAGTAGCAGTGTCCTATTGGTTCCCTACCTCTGGTCTCTTACAGGCCCTGTTTTCCAGAGGAAGTCTGTGCTGTAGAACCAGAGTTAGGTCA
>JADRCD010198657.1:834-14577 GCA_019843815.1 Montemys delectorum | reverse complement strand
TTTTTTTTTTCCCTTCTTGGGTTTATTTGTAGAAAAATGCACAGCACTAGTTCGTCACAAATCACCTCCCAGCATCACATGGCTCTGTCTTCGCCTTGGCAGACAGAAGCTTTCGCTATGGGACCCTTTAGGGGGTTGAGTGCTGTCTTAGTCAGGGTTTCTATTCCTGCACAAACATCATGACCAAGAAGCAAGTTGGGGAGGAAAGGGTTTATTCAGCTTACATTTCCCACATAGCTGTTGATCACCAGAGGAAGTCAGGACTGGAACTCAAGCAGGTCAGGAAGCAGGAGCTGATGCAGAGGCCATGGAGGGATGTTCCTTACTAGCTTGCTCCTCTTGGCTTGCTCAGCCTGCTTTCTTATAGAACCCAAGACTTCCAGCCCAGGGATGGCACCACCCACAAGAGGCCCTACCCCTTTGATCACTAATTGAGAAAATGCCCCACAGCTGGATCTCATGGAGGCACTTCCCCAACTGAAACTCCCTTCTCTGTGATAACTCCAGCCTGTGTCAAGTTGACACACAAAACCAGCCAGTGCAAGTGCCTTTGGGAGCCTTGACTGGCTGGCACCTGGGTCTGGGCCTTGATTTGAACAGTCTTTGATTGCGCCTGCAAGCCTTCAAAGAATGGGTGTGATGCTTTCTCAGCTTGGGAGGTTCTGTAGGCAGGTCCACCAAGGTTACAGGTGACTCTATGGACCATGGGCTTAACTTCTTTGAGTTGACAGTGGCCTTGATGCTTTCATTGTTCACTAGCATCTTCAGGCCATTTTTGCTGTGCTGTTTGATCCTCAGACATGTGGGATTTAGCTACCAGTGATTTATCTACCATGGTCTGATGGGTTTCTTTTCCAGGTGTGGTGATGTGGAACTTTGACTTGTCTCTGTCTGGCCTGTAACCTGAAGCCTTGGAAGTGCCTGGAACTGGGGGTGGGGTGGGGGGGGGAAGCCCAGCTCTACATGGGAAAGAAACTCTTGCCCTATTGTTGTTCCTAATCCTGTAGAATAAACTTTGCATTTCATCAGGAATCAGAATGTCTGAAATCATCCATGAAAGTTGTCATTATGTTTTCTCAGTTTGGGTGGCTTTGAAATGCAAAGGCTACAAAATAACACGATGCAGCTTGCTTTGCAAAGGAAAGGAGTTTTGTTTATACCATTCTAAACCCTCCGTTTTCAAAACAGTATTGCTCAGACACAGGGACTTAAAACTCGATAAATAACGAAGAATCCAAATAGAGGTATGTATAAACCCCCTGGGAAACAGCGAGGCTCTACCGAGTGGATGGTCATTGAGACAGACCTGTATGGCGAACTACAGTTTGTCACACAGAGAAGGAGGGGAATACATCAGGCAAATACAGTAGCAGGAGGCAAGTCATGTCCCAACACCCACCCTTCTTCCTTTTCTAGAAAATCTACGCTGGGCCCAAGGCTGGCCAGGTCACGCTTGGTCTCCCGGATGGCTAATTGTAGGCAACTGCGGGCCTTAGACAAGGAGGTTGAAGTACCATCGATGTCTTTAGACAGAGGAGGGTGAGTTCTTTCTCCTTCTCAGAACTGGATGAAGTAAAGAAGAAGTTTTAGCTTTCCAAACAACTATGTTGAAGATGCAGCCAAGTTCTTTCACGCTGGTTATAGTACCACATGAGAGGCAGGAGAGCAGAGGAGAGCAGGTGATTTTGAAGCTTCTCAGCCTCCCCAAAGAGCAAAAGATTATAAAATCAAAATATAGTTTTCAGTAAGGTCAATCCAAGATCATTGCCATAAAAAAAGAGTTAAAGAGGAAACAAAAGGAAAAGATTCCATGAGATGGCAGATGAGAGGCCATTTCTATGAGAGCCACTGGATATACCATACATACATATCCCACACATACTACACACACCACACACAGAGAGACACGTATCACCCACACACACACATACACACACACACACACACACTATACATATCACACACAAATGCAAATACAACACACCATACACACATAGACAAACACACATACACATATACTACATACATATACATCCCACACACCACATACCACATTCACACATACATGTACACAGACACACATACCACAAGGGGGAAAAGGATAAAAGAAAATGGACTCTTTTCCAAAGAAATGATATCTACATAGAAGTGACAGGATGCTTTAAAGGGGCAGAAGAAAGAAGCTGGGTGATGCAGAGAGATTGTGCAGGCACCGGAGTGCTGGGCGCAATTCCCTGCAGGGACAGGAACAGCAGCTGCTCTCAGAGTTTGTTTTCTCCTTGTTGAGTGGCCCTGGAGACTGAGCTTCTAGAATAAACTGCCAGGTAAAGAAGAGAGCCCCAAGCTGGAAGAGAAATTCTAACTAGCAGATGTGTAAACTACAACTCACACACTGAGTAACGAGGGAAAGTAAGGTAACGAACGTGATTTCTCCAAAAGACAGTACTTCTAAACTACTGAACCCAAAGATAAGGGATGGATGATGATTCCAGGGTAAGATGTCAAAAGTCTCAAAAGTCAACGATCAGAAAAGAGATCCAGATACAAGCAGTAAATTCTGTGCAGGACGTGGAGAAAAGAGTAGGAAGTTAGTCAGCCAAATGAATGAGAAAATCAAAGATATGGACAAAAAAATCAGCAATCTGAAAAAGGGGGTAAAAACAAAAAACAAAATCCCAGTAGAAAGGCTATCCATGAAAAAACAGAGTGAATCAGTCAAGCATGGCGGTATAATGCCTGTTATCTGAAGATCTTGGGAAGTGGAGGCAGGAAGATCAGTTCAAGGTTAACTTAGGCTATGTAAGAAGTTTGAAGCTATCCTGTGCTATGTGTGACCCTGTTTCAAAGAAACAAAAAAGAAAAAAAAAAAGAAAAAAGAAAACTTAGTAGAAAGCATCAGCCACTGATTCCACCAAGCAGATGGAAGAACACCAGGTTGGAGTGCAAATTTCTCAGGACCCCGTGTTAAGACCCCAATAACGAGAAAGTAAATCAGCATGAGGACTGTGCACTGCGGAGACATTGGCAGAAATCAAGACACTCAACCTAAGCACTCATAGGGTAGAAGCAGCTGAGACAAACACTAAAGGCAGAAAGGGGAGAGGGAGAGAGAGAGAGAGAGAGAGAGAAAGCACACTCAGGAAAATGACAGCTGAAATCCTCCAGGCCTCTAGACCATCTCCAAACAAGAGGCACTTAGGACCCAAACAGACGCCAGGGAAGAACCTCTCTGTGGCATTATAGTCAAGATATCCCTGATACAAAATAAACAAATAACACTGAAGGCTCAAGAAAACACCAGCTACTCACACTCAAGGGCAGAAAATTAGAATAGCATCAGATCTGTCAGCAGCAATCCCCAAAGCCAGAGAAGCCCGGAATGATGTATTTTGAGTCCTGTCAGACTGTTATATCCAGAAAATCTGTTTGTTTAATTAATGGGGGGAAATAAGGACATTTCAAGAAAAGCACGGACTCTGAGCAGTTTTTGATCACTAAGCCAGGACTACAGAAGACACCTGAAGAGATATACACAGAGTAAGAGGACCGTATTAGCCACAAGGGTACAAAAAATTTTGTCTCAAGAGAAGACTAGGTGAATACAGGAGAACTAGGAAGGAATCATCATGCTTAGCATAGAAGGCAGAAGAGGTGATGCTCAACGGGAGAAAGAATAGAATAAGTTGAGCAACACAATCAGTAACGTATTTCTACTCCACAATCCCAGCCATCTTACTTCAATGGGTCAGTAAAGATGCCCGGAGTGGCTGAAGGAGTTAAAAACTCCCAGCAGTCTCCAAGAAATGCACCTCACTAGTGAAAAACCTGCAATTTGAAAGACAAAGAGTGGGGGACAGTCTACCAAGAGAAGGAAAGCAGTCTCACCCAGGGTGCCATAGCTGATGTTCCCATGAAGTAGACTTAAAATAACTGAGTAAGAAAAGACAAGGCTGCTACGCATTCGTAAAACTGACAGTCTATCAAGAAAATATAACCATAAATTTGTATGTACCAAAAGTTATGGCTTCCAGTTTCCTATTTAAAATAAATGAGACAAAGAAACACAAATGGGCTGCCTGCTTGTGTGTGGTCGCTGACAGCATGGAGACAGCATGCTTGCAGCGTCCGTTCCTGTCCTTGTCTAGCCCTAAAACCCTTGTCTAGGCTACCCTCCTTCCTACCTGTTAGACACCCCTGCTACTCCTCCCATGTCATAGTGTTGGAAGGAAGGAAGCCTAAGCCTGAGTTCCAGGAACCCTGAGCTGAGTGTAGTTCCCAAACAATGACTTCTTCAGGAAGCTGTTGCCACCTCCTCAGCAGGGTGGCATTGCTGTGACACACGCTGTCGCATTGCTTATATCAGTGCCCTCCATGGTGGTCTTGTGGTCTTGAGGAGTGTGAAGGGTTTTGTCTGTGGGACAAAGGAATGTAAAAATGGGGTATGGGTGGGGGGAGTCTCTTTCCTGCAGTATCTGAACATACTGAGATGAATAAGAAGGGTCAGGAAGGAAGAGATTTGTAATTGTTCCTCCTGGAGGAATTCTTCAGGAAGGGGTTCACTTCTGTTGTGATGTGAGGTTGGTCCCAGGGGTAGAATATTTTCTTCTAGTCTGTGGGAAGCTGCATGACCCTGGGCCTGAATATCACAGTGTACAATTGATGGGTTCATGGAAGCTGCTCTCACCCAGACTCCTGCTGCCCTATTTCCCACTGTATCCTCCCCTAACTCCCACAAATCTTAACAGATCAAATACACCAGTCAGGATTCAATAAAATAATAGTGGGTGATGTCAACAACTTCTTATTTAATGCAAAGTAAAAATAAAGAAATGAACCGTAGAGTAAACCACACGTAGAACAAATGTGTTCAGAGATACAGAGAAAATATTCTACCCAACAAACATAGAATATACCTCCTTCTCATCAGTCCATGGAATGTCCTATGAAATAGACTCGATTAATCAAGCCTTAGCAAACACACACACACACACACACACACACACACACACAAAATCAAAACTAACTTCATATATATTACCAGTTCATATATATTACCAGGATAATAAAACTTAAATTAATACAAACAAACAAACCAGAAAGCACATAAACCTTGGCAACTGAATATTGCATTCTTTAGTGATCATTGAAGAAATCAGAGAAAACACTTTAAAACTCCCTAGGATCAAATGAAAGTGGAAACAGAGCTTACAGCACCTTTAAGGCACAGTTGAAGCGTTTCTAAGAGTTTATAGCTATGAATATGTGCATTAAAAATATCAGATGAAGTTCCTATGTGCTGCAGTCCTGCTGTATCTAGAAGGCCTTGATTTCTGGCCTTCTCCATCTCCTCTGGCTCCTGTATGCTTTCTTCCTCTACCACAGGGTTTTTCTGAGCCCTAAAGGGAGGGACTTGATCAAGACATTCCATTTAGGGCTGGGTGTTCCAAGTTCTCTCACTCTCTGTATAATGTCTGGATGTGCGTCTCTGTATTTGTTCCCATCTGCTGCAGGAGGACACTCCTCTGATGGTAGCTGAGCAAGTCACTGCTCTATGAGTGTAATGGGTGTCATCGTATGCCTACGTTCTAGTACCAGAACAGTAGTACAACATTTTCCCTTAGGTCTCTCCCTGGCTTATCTCGTTTCGAGTTCTTGGCCAACCAAGCAGCGTTGGGTATGGATTTCATCTTGTGAGTGGCCCTAAAGTCAAACCAGTTATTGGTTGGTTACTCCCACAAGCTTTGTTCCACTCTTGCCCTAGCGTATCCTGAAGGCAGGGAAGACTGCAGATCAAAGGTAAGTGAGAGAAGCAACTTAAGGAAGGTTTATTGGAGTCACAGTTTAAGAATGTGGTGGCAGAATTGTAAAGCATCTGGTCTTCGCTCTACACAAGGGCTTCCTTTTGTTCCTCATCCTAACCAGCATTGAGGAGCCCCTCAGAGTACTTTGATTCCCAGCAACATTTAGGACACAAAAATGCAATCGAAAATAAAGATAACTTAGGCAGAATAACATTGTTTGGTATTTCTAAGGGTTTTCCCTTTTTCATGTCAGATCTATGTTGTTTGAGTTGAGTCTGATTTGCTTGGCAAAAAGAAATCCACTTGTTTTCTATTCATGTGTCCTGTGATTTCTGGTCTCTCCAGTTAGTCCAAATCATTAGCCCTCCGAAGTACATAGGGTTGACTGCATCTGGATCCACTTCATCTATGTTCCCCATGGAAACCTGGCAAAGAAGCAGTTGCACAACAAGGGCTTATTCACTGATTTAAGAATCGTGGGAGGGCCAGAGTAGAGTGCAAATAAGCAAATGCAAGGCCCTGGATTTGATCCTAAGCACAAGTATACACATACACACACACACACACACACACACACACACACACACTAGTACTGGCTAGCAGACTGAACATGACAGAAACACATCAAGCCTTCTGCATACACAATCATATCATTATCTTAGATATTTTGTCAAGAATTAATATTTGGACAAAAAACACCATAAAAACCCACAATCAATATACAGACTCCTGGAGCCCAGTCCCAATAGATACATCTATAAAACACTCCCATACCTAAGGCTCATGGAGTGCTTCAGAAAAGGGATGGAATGATTGTAAGAGTCAGAGAATCAAGAAACTTGGCTGTGAGATTCTGTCTGCAATTGACACGAGAAGCCACACCCATAAAGCCCACCAACGTGGCTGCCCTAATGTGATCTGAACAAAGGCGACACTAGTAAACTTGCCAAGCTGGGCAGGGAAAAGTGCACTAGATTCCAGCCCTGTGCTAAGGGTCACAGGTAACTGGGCAAAGCTGGGAATTAGGGAAGTGGCCTTCCCAAGGAGCAGCACACCAATTGGTTGTCCAGTGCCAAATGGCCAGCCCAGAAGATACACATACAAGTAACATTATATGGTTTCAACAGATTATATTTAGGAATGTATATGTATATACAGATACATATATTTATGCAATAACAATTGATGAAATAAAAGGCCATGAATTTGAAAAAGAATGGCAGGGGGTACATGAGTGGGTTTGGGGAAAGGAAAGTGAATGGAGAAATGGAGAAATTAAAATACAATCCCAAAAGTAAAAGAAAAAAGAATTAATACTTGGTTACAGAGAATAAAAATGCAGCCTTAAACAAATTAGTATTTTATTATTCAAACACATAAAAAGTGGTTCAAAATGTAAGATATGGTCTGAGTCCTGAGTCCGTAAATCTGTCCTCCAGCTTTCCCACCATCCTTGCAGTGAGAGCCTCCTCTCATGCCCTGGAGACAGCTGCTGCAGCTTCACCCACCCTGTGCATTCATCTTCAGCCACGAGCCAGTGGCAGGCAGACAGGGACGGGCGCTGACCTGCTGACTCTGCTCATCTCCTAAGAAGATGCACCGTCCCAAGCACACATTGACAGGGACTGAATCCCAGCCTTCATGCCCACCTGGGAAGTCAAGGAGGTGAAGAGGGGAGAGAACGCCTTTGTTCGTAAATGGTGGGACTATTGCTGCTAATACACAATCTCAGTCCTGAAATGAGAAAGAACATAGAGTTACAGAGCTGGGATTCCAGGCATGCACCAGCACACCTGGCAAAGACTGCATGTCAGAAACTTGATGGACAATTCTGTACAGAGTAAACCTTCCCACTGGCACAGGGAATTTCCACATTGTGCTTATTTGTTAGAAAGGAGGGGCCTTTGTAATGTAACTTGGCTTCAATATCAGTGAAGTTTTGATTTTTTTTTAAGTTTTCAAATTTTCTACTGCCCACGTGCAAACAGATCTTTAATCAATTGAGACTATATGGAAAGCATACAGAGCTGGCTGATTTAGTAATCAAATTTCAAAGCATTTTATTTGTAAAGATCAGACAAATTTAGTAGCTAATATCCCCCTTATACTTTATATTGTGCAGGACCATCACACTTATACAATAAATGAAACATAATAGTTGTTTCTATCAGTTACCATGCAGGGGTCCCTAGTCCCCTGCCAATTACCCCAACTTCAATCCAAGCTGTGACCTAGAAAGCAGTTTTGGGAGCTTTTCTAGGGCAAGCTGTCTCACCAAGTTAGCAATCTGTCATTTCTCAGCTTAACACATAAGCTCGTGATCTGCTCAGGACTAGAAGTCTGTAAATCACATCTGTCAGGCTTGCTGATGGCTTCTGCTAGCATCTGCCGTTGGAAGGTTGAAAGGAAACAGAAACCTACTTCCCAATTCAACTGTAGCCATTGAGGCGCATTCATGCAGACTCCAGCAGCCTAGACAGCGGAGGGATCGACGAGTCCATTGGAGACAAACTCAGATGGGACAACTGTGACAATTCCAGTCCCAGAAGTGGAAGCACCCAGAGCTTCTCAGTGACGAGAATGGGCTAATGGGAGGCAGCTTATGGGCATCAGCTTTGCAGTTTTCGCCTCTCACACCCCTTCCTTTTTGCTTAGTCTTCTAACACCCTCATAAACAAACAGTCCCAGGCACTGAATCATTACTGTTTGAAATACCCATTGTCTTTTCTGTTTGTACTGACTTGATTCTGGTTACTATACTGACCAGCTAAAGAGGATTTTTTTTTTCCCTCAAAGACTCTAGCACTTCCTAGGAAAGGGCCGTGTAAGTTAAGTTCAAGGAGCCATGACCCATGGGAGCATGTAAATGGGTGCCTCTTCCCAGTTATCATCACTTTTCCAATAAGCTCAGTGAAGCACAGTGGGTGAGAGAGAAAAGCATAGCAGTAGCAAAGAGCTTACATAGATCCACTGAAGGGACCCTTAAAGCCATTGGCAACTCTTGATTATCTAGAAGAGGATTATGTTACTCACTGTTATCTAGAGTAATAGATCCACTAGAATGAATCTATATCAACCAAAGGACCTTATTAGATTGGATTATATACTATTCATTTGCACAGAGCTCATTAACACATGCTTGTAGACTCCCTCTGGAGAAGCTGGAAACTCAGTAGCTCCTTAGTCTAGAAGGCCAGATGCTTTAGCAGTTCCATTCTGATGCTGAAGGCCAAGAGGATTACTAGAAAGCCGTGATCCACAAGGGGAAGCCAAAACAGCCCAGTTCTAATTAATAACAGTAGGTATGGCAGCAAAGGCAGCTACAGGGTAGGTGCATTTGCCAGCAGCAGGTGGTGGGAGGCAGGCATAAAGCAGGAACCTTTCTGCTTTTCCCTCAGATATGTTAGATCTTGGCTGCCCTCTCTGAGGGAGATCTCTCCCCCTTAGTTCATCCTTTTAGGAAAGATGCCTAGGGTTATGTCTCTTGGTTGATGTCTGAACACAGTTAATACAACTAAATATCACAAGGACTCCTTCTTTAAAATTTACCTTAATATAAGACAAACAAACAAACAAACAAAAACCCTAACTGAACAAACAAAAAACCCAAATTATGTATTACTGACCTTTTCTGCTGCTTGCAGCTTTAACTTTAAGCTTCTTTTCAGTGCTATTTTACGTCCTAATATTGACATTAGTAACCTTTCATTTACTTATTCCCAAACAATGTGTTTAATATTTATCTTGACACTTAACCTGAATTATAGTCATGAGATCTCTAAAACTAGAGAAGAAAAACGAAAAACAAAAGCAAAACAAAGCAAAAAAACAAAACAAAACAAAACAAAGAAAAAAACCCAAAACCCTGTCTCTTCTCAACTTACCAGTGATTGAGTTAGTAAGATGTTTTCTTTTATTTTTTATTAATCATTTTATTCATTTAGATTTCAAATGATATCCCCTTTCCCAGTTTCCCATCCACAATCCCCCATTTCATCCCCCTCCCTTTACCTCTATAAGGGTGCTCCTCCACCCACTTACCCACTCCTGCCTCACTTCTCTAGCGTCCCGTTACAATGGGCCACAAAGCCTCCACAGGACCAAAGGACTCTCCTCCCGTTGATGCCAGATTGTAGGGCTGTTGGGCCCACGTCCGCTCTGTCACTGGGCACAGCCACTTGGGGAGGCAGAAAGCAGGGAGTTTGACTGTGTTTATCCCGCCCCACCAACAGTTTATTACTGTCATGGCCAAAAATGGATGCGTAAAACCACACCCCACTTCTCACGGTGGGCCTGAGATTAAATAAATTTTGCAAGGAGGAATGTCTGGGAAGGGAAGCTTATTGGCTAGGCCCTCCTGGCTTTCTAGGTACCTCATTAGCATTGAGAACTCTGTCTTGAGCCTCTGTGACCACAGGCCACACCTCTTTTCCTACTGTCTTGGTCTGAGATCTTGGGGATGCCTTATCTACATGTGGAAGGGCTTGGAATGTTGCCCTTACTTGACTAACAGTGACAAATCTCTCTACTGGGGCTTCAGTTACTTGACAGGGCCCTGGTGTTGGGGGCAGGAGGAGCTCCTACAGTCCCTTCAGGGTCCCAAGGGCTTCAAGCCTTTAGTTCCACCTTACCAGGTGTCCTCTCATGGTCCACGGCCCTACATCAAATAAGGTCATTCTCGGCTACATATGTAGCTGGAGCCATGGATCGCTCCATGTATACTCTTTGATTAGTGGTTTAGTCCCTGCAAACTCTGGGGGGGGGGGGGCCCTGTTAGTTGGTATTGTTGTTCTTACTATTGAGTTGTAATCTCCTTCACCTCCTTCAGTCCTTCCCGTAACAATTCCACTGGGGTCCCTGGACTCAGATGCTTGACTGTATCTGCATCTGTATTGGTCAGGTGCTGGTAGAACCTCCCAGGGAACAGCCATATCAGGCTCTTGTCAGCAAGCACTTCTTGGCATCAGCAATAGTGTCTGGGTTTGATGTCTGCAGATGGGATGGATCCCTAGGTGGGGCAGTCTCTGAATGATCTTTCCTTTAGTGTCTATATTTTATCCCTCTAGACAGAAACGATTCTGGGTTAAAAATTTTGAGATGGGTGGGTGCCTATCTACTAGAGGTGGTCTCTACAGGTTCTCTCTCCCCTTTGTTGGGTATTTCAGCTCATGTCATCCCCATTGGGTCCTGGGAGCCTCTTACTTCCCTTGCATGTGGGACTTTCTAGTGGCTATCCCCAGTTCCCCATTCTCCCACTGCTTCACAATTCTATCCAATTTCCTGACCTTCTGTACTTCTTTTTTTTAAGATTATTTATTTATTCTATGTATATGAGTACCCCACTCGCTCTGGCCCCGCTCCATCAGGTGTAATACACTGTAGCTGTCTTCAAACTCACCAGAAGAGGGCATCAGATCTCATCATGGATGGTTGTGAGCCACCATGTGGTTGCTGGGATCCGAACTCAGAACCTTCAGAAGAGCAGTCAGTGCTCTTACCCGATGAACCATCTTGCCAGCCCCGACCTTCTCTATACTTCTTTCCTATCCCTTCACATACCTGATCCTGCCCCTCTTTTTCCCCTCCAACTCTTCTCTCTCTCCCAGATCCTGCCCTCTATCTACCTTCTGTGGTTATTTTGCTCCCCCTTCTACGTAGGATTGAAATATCCACACTTTGTTCTTACCTCTTCTTAGGCTTCGTATGGTTTGTGGGTTATATCATGAGTATTCTGAGCTTTTGAGCTAATATCCTCTTATCAGTGACTACATACCATGTGAGTTGTTTTGTGTCTGGGTTACCTTACTCAGGATATTTTCTAGTTCCATCCATTTACCTGCCACTTTCATGAAATCATTGTTTTTAATAGCTGAATGTTTCCATTCCTCTGTTGAGGGACATCTGGGTTGTTTCCACCTTCTGGCTATTACAAATAAGGCTGCTAGAATCATAGTGGAGCGTGTGTCCTTATTACATGTTAGAGCATCTTTTGTTTATATACCCAAGAGTAGTATAGCTGGGTCCTCAGGTAGATCTATTTCTAGTTTTCCAGATTGATTTCAAGAGTGGTTGTATCAGTTTGCAATTCCAAGAAAAATGGAGGAAAGTTCCTCTTCCTCCATATCCTCTCCAGCATCTGCTGTCACCTGAGTTTTTGATCTTAGCTTTTCTGATTGGTGTGAGGTGGAATCTCAGGGTCATTTTGATTTGTATTTCCCTGATGACTAAGGATGTTGAACATTTTTAGGTGCTTCTCAGCCATTCAAGAGTCCTCAGTTGAGAATTCTTTGTTTAGCTCTTTATCCCATTTTTAATAGGTTTATTTGGTTCTCTGGAGTCTAACTTTTTGAGTTCTTTGTATATTTTGGATATTAGCCCTCTATTGGGTGTAGAGTTAGAAAAGATCTTTTCCCAATCTGTAGACTGCCATTTTGTCCTATTGACAGTATCATTTGCCTTATAGAAGCTTTTGAATTTTATGAGGTCCCATTTGTCAATTGTTGATATTAGAGCCTGAGTCATTGGTATTCTGTTCAGGAAAATTTCCCCTGTGCCTATGTGTTTGAGGCTTTTTCTCACTTTTTCTTCTCTTAGGTTCAGTGTATCTGCCTTTATGTGGAGGTCCTTGATCCACTTGGACTTGAGCTTTGTATAGGGAGATAAGGATGGATAAATTTGGAATTTTCTACATATTGACTGCTCGTTGAACCAGTACCATTTGTTGGAAATGCTGTCTTTTTTCCACTGGATAGTTTTGACTTTATCAAAGATCAAGTGACCATAGATGTGTTGTTGGATTCAGTTTGCAAAAATTTTATTGAGTATTTTTGCATCGATATTCATAAGCAAAATTGGTCTGAAGTTCTTTCTTTCTTGTATCTTTGTATGGTCTAGGTATCAGCATAACTGAGGCTTCACAGAGAGAGTTAGGCAGTGTTTTTTCCATTTCTATTTTGTGGAAGAGTTCAAGGAGTATTGGTATTAGGTCTTCTTTGAAGGTCTGATAGAATTCTGCACTAAAACCATCTGGTCCTGGCCTTTTTTGGTTGGGAGACTTTTAATGGCTGCTTCTATTACCTTAGGGGTTATAGGACAGTTTAGATGGTTTATCTGATCCTGATATAATTTTGGTACCTGATATCTGTCTAGAAAATCAACCATTTCATCTAGATTTTCCAGTTTTGGCTTTTGTAGTAGGATCTGATGGTTTTTCTTTAATTTTTCTCAGTTTCTATTGTTATGTCTCTGTTTTCATTTCTGATTTTGTTAATTTGGATACCGTCTCTGTGCCCTCTAGTTAGTCTGGCTAAGGGTTTATCTATCTTGTTTATTTTCTCAAAGAACCAGGTCCTAGTTTTGTTGATTCTTTGTATTGTTCTCTTTGTTTCTTCTTGGTTGATTTCAGCCCTGAGTTTGAATATTTCCTGCTTTCTACTCTTCTTGAGTGTATTTGCTTCTTTTTGTTCTAGAGCTTTCAGATGTGCTATTAAGCTGCTGATGTATGATCTCTCCAATTTTTTATAAAGGTATTCAGAGCTATGATTTCTCCTCCTAGCACTCCTTTCATTGTGTCTCATAAGTTTCAGTATGTTGTGCCTCCACTTTTGTTATATTCTAAAAAGTCTTTAATTTCTTTCTTTATTTCTTCCCTGACCAAGCTATCATTGAGTAGGGTATTGTTCAGCTTTCATGTGTATGTGGGCTTTCTGTTGTTTTTCTTGTTATTGACCAGTTAGAATGGCTAGGGTAAAAAACTCAGGTGACAGCAGATGCTGGCAAGATTGTGGAGGAAGAGGAACACTCCTTCATTACTGGTGGAATTGTAATCTGGTACAACCACTCTGGAAATCAGTTTGGCAGTTCGTCTGGAAATTGGACATAGTACTACCAGTGGTCCCAGCTATGCCACTCCTGGGCATATACCCAGAAGATGCTCCATCAT
>JADRCD010198653.1:13975-27545 GCA_019843815.1 Montemys delectorum | reverse complement strand
TTTTTTTTTTTTTTTTTTTTTTTTTTTTTTTTTGGTTTTTCGAGACAGGGTTTCTCTGTGTAGCCCCGGCTGTCCTGGAACTCACTCTGTAGACCAGGCTGGCCTCGAACTCAGAAATATGCCTGCCTCTGCTTCCCATGTGCTGGGAAGTGGTGCTTGTACCACCACTGCCCGGCGCTCAGCCTGCTTTCTTATAGAACCCGAGATCATCGTGAGCACCACCACCCACGGTGGGCTGGGCCCTCCCCCGTCAGTTAAGAAGATGTTCTACAGGCTTGCCTGTGGCTGGAGCTTATGGAGGCATTTTCTCATTTTCTCAGTTGCGGCTCTTTCCTCTCCAGATGGCTCCAGGTTGTGTCAAGTTGACACAAAACTGGCCAGCAGAGGCTGTGTTTTGTCCCTTTCCTGAAAACCTGGGTAAGACCAAGTTCAAAAGTAGTGGACTAAGTTCTTTAATGAAGGGAGTTTTATCCCGGCCTGTGGGGCTCAGTTATTCTTATTCAGGGAGGGGGACCATGCCTGTGGGGAAGAATGGGCGCGAGAGAGGAGGAGACCCTGCAAGATTTGTCAAGGTCTACTTTACTAACTGCAGGATCATCCATCTGGAGGATGCTGGCAGGGGGTCCGGAACATTTCCTCTTGGTATACTGCCTCTTGGTAAACAGGCACAGGATGTTTTTAGCCAAGGTGAATGTCAGGCAGTTCTCAGGCTAGTTGAGGGGCAGGGGGGTCGGGTGGCCATGCCTTAGCTCCCAACAAAGTTTCAAGTGGGTATGGCAACTAGGCTGTGGCATAGTTACTGCTCATTGAATTTACCCAGATTTACAGGGTAAGATTGGGAAGCAAAAGCAGGAAAAAAAAAAAAAAAAAAACAATTGAAGAAAAAAAAAAATGTTCAGCTTGGCCAGGAAAGGAACTCGAATTGGTCATGACTGAGAACAATATGGGTTCAGACAAAGTGACTGTAATTGTTAGGGATTCGAGTCATTAAGGAGAAGCCTCTCACTTTGCACTGGGATAAACAGAAAGGTGCCTTGATGGGAAAAATTCCAATTTCATCCACTAAGAGCTCATTGTGTAGGAGTGTGGAACTACTTGAAAGCCTCTCATGGGGAAAACCAGTGCTAAACAGAGAGCGCTCCAGGGCATTTCTGTTATGCAGGGCCACCAAGGGAATAGTTTCCCAGGTTCAGCCAGCCAGGTGCTCAGAAACCACTGCACCTATGGTTCAAGAGGGCCAGGCTACACTCTGAGCTAGCAGCAGATCCTGGCATTATCCACACAGTGCTTGCTTTGAAGGCTCACAGTAGCGGGAGAGAGGGTGTCCTGGAGGCTCACATCCAGGTGTCAGAGAGCCCCAGAGGATCAGTAATACAGGAGCAGCTTCTTCCGAGGCTGTGTATGGAGCTGTGAGGTGGACTCCTAAGTTGTAGTGGAGACCTCAGAATATTGAAAATGCCAATGCTTGGGGCATCCACTGAGGAAAGCTATAGGCACTGAGTACATGGCTCACGAGAGAGGCCGTGTATGCGGCAAGTTATAGAACCGGAGGGCAGAGCTGCCACGCCCATGGGAGCCCAGATGGTTTCAGGACAAGCCCAAGGTACAGGAGCAGCTGGGTTGGCGTCCTCCCTGTTGACCTTTGGCCTTGCTTTAGTTTGATTTGTCCTTGCTATGCCTCATTCCCCACCTCTTGATACAGCAATGTGTCTTGTGCACTGGGCATCAGACATTCACAACCTGTTTAGCTTACGAGGGCTCTCCATCAAGAGTCTGTCCTAGCTGCAGAAAAGACTTTTGAATGCTGCTGGGCCTGATGAGACAGACATTAAAATGCTCTTGCAGGGAACTGAATTCATTTTGAGCCATGTGATTGGGTGTCACCTGACAAGGGGTGAACACCTGATGGTCTTCATTGACAACTGTATTGAATTAACACACACCAAGGGTACCAGTGAGTCACACTTCAGAGTATGTCCGTGAAAAGCATTTTCCGATAGAGCTAATTGGATAGGGAAGACCCTTCTTGTATTGGTGGCATTATCCCTTGGGGTGGTGTCCTATACTGACTCTAAAACTAAACAAACCTGAGTGGTAGCATTTGTCTCTTTCGGCTCCCAGCCCTCGAGGACGTGAGCAAGCAGCTGTGAATAGCTCCCTCGCTGTGACTTTCCTGCTACGACGACGGGCTATTTTCTTAAACTGTGCATCCAGACAAAACGGCTCTTCGTCCAAGTTGCTTCTGGCTGGGAAATCTAGCCGAGACCATAAGAACAGCGAAGAATTCAGTGGCTTTTTATTTGTTTATTCAAAGAATCATCCCTTAGTTATTTAAAGTGGGTTGTGACCACTCATACCTGTCATCCCAGCCCTTGAAAGGCTGAAACAGGAGGATAGCTTTGAGTGGGTCCCAAACACAGCAGACTGTGTAGTGAGTTCCAGGTCAGCCTGGACTATAGTCTGACCCGTGTCTGGATGTAGGTAGTTGCTTTCATAGCATCATCCCACTGGCCGCCCACCCCCAGCAGATAGACAGGTCCAGGGCAGTTCCCAGCGTAGAACGTTCTATGGTATCTTAGTTATGTGCCCTCCTCTGCCCATGTTTGTGCTATATTTTGCATCCACGGCTTTTCCTCATATCAAGAACGCCCTCCCACCTACCCAATGTTATTGTATTCATTGCACTCAGAGCTGGGTACAGCTAGGCCTGAAGTCTGTAAGCCAGACAAAGCTTAGAGAAATCTGAGCCCCGCCAAGGCTTACCCTCTTAGTTGAAACAATGGTTTCAAAATAATGAGTAGAATATGAGAAAGATCAGCCATGCATAGAGAGGCAGAGAGACAGCGAAAGAGACAGAGAGAGACAGAAAGACACAGAGAGAGAGAGAGACAGAGAAACAGAGACAGAGAGAGACAGAGAGATAGAAATAGAAAGAGAGAGACAGATAGATAGACAGAGAGTTAGAGAGAAGCAGAGAGAGATAGACAGAGAGAGACATAGGCAGAGAGAGACAGAGACAGAGAGAGAGACTCAGTACCATATCAAAGTGGGAGGGGTGCTGTAAGGAGGCCCATGTGTGGCAAGCAAAGCTCATACTCTTCAGGAGGATGAGAATATAGCAGGCAGGAGAGGGAGACAGCTGTTCTGCCTCATCCCTCCCTCTCTGCCTCTCACCTGACACAAACCACTGGGCCCTCAGGCCTCTGCTCCCTTTCCCTACAGCGCTAGCTCCTCCCCAGAGTTGTTTCTTGCTTTCGGTGGTAGATTTTCCACACAGGGCAGCCCCAATGATCCTTTTCAAAGGCTAGTAAGATGGTGTTGGAACAAAGTCCCCCCTGAGCTTGCACGTTCTTCACCTTGCCTGGCCCGTCCTGTGGTCAGCAGCCAGCCAGCTCTCTTACCCCCAGCCCCTGCCTCTGGCCTCCTTCCTCATCCTTGTCTAAGCCAAGCTCGCACCTTCCACCATCCAGCTGCCTGGGCTGACTCAAGGCCTGCAGCTCCCACAGTGACCATGATTCTTCCTGATTCTTTTCCTCACATTCCACAGCTAATCCATTGGCAAGTCTCAGCATGTGTCCCTGCTAAGGAGGTTAGTTCCTGAGTCAGGGACTCTACTCTGAGCCACCGCTGTGCCTTGTCTGGATGTCCACACCCTGCCTGACACTAGAAGAATTTTCTTTTTAAAACATGCTGGCTTAGAATGGAGGTGTATGCCTGCAGTACCAATATTCAGAGGTAAGAGGATCACTGCAAATTCAAGGCCAGTCTGCAGAACTTAGTGATAAGTCCCTGCCACAAAATAAAAAGGACTGGCAAGATGGCCCAGCAGATAGATGTGATTGCTGCTAGACCTGACACCCTGAGTTCAATTCCCAGGCCCCACATGGTGGAAGGAGAGAACTGATTCTAACAAGCTGTCCCCTGACCTCTACACACATGCAGTGGCTTGCATGTGCCCACAAACACGCAGACACCATGCGGTGGCATGCATGTGCCCACAAACATACATGCACACAAATCAATAAAGGTGGTAAAATTTTAAAATAAATAAGGAGTAAAAAAAAGAGCTGAAGTTACAGTTCTGTGGTAGAACATGTATGAAGTCCTGGGTTCGATTCCTAGTACCACATAAAAAATGGAGTCAACCTATAAAATATGTACTGAGACTATCTACATGCTAGGATCTGTTTTCACAGCTATTCCACAAATAAACATGGGAGAAAGGAGCCCTGCCCCCAACTCCTGGGACCAAAGAGTGAAAAGAAGGGAGTTCTGTGGAAGTCTAAGACAAGCATGTGTTTAGTTCGCCAATATTGTAAAACACATTTGTATATAAGTTGACTTAGTGTTGTCATCTCTAAAAGTGTCATTTCAGCAGGGTATGATGGGACAGAAAGATCAGAGCCGAACCTATCCTTCGCAAACAGGAAGAGCTTGTCTTAAAAACTAAGCCAGGTGTACTGGTTCGAGACTATTATTTCCAGCCCTTCCTTGGGAGATGGGAGCAGGAGGATGAGGAGTTCAAGGCCAACCTCACCTACATGAGACCCTGCTATGGTCTGAATAAAAATGTTCCATGTATTTGACACTTGGTCCCCAGCTCCTGCTGCTGTTTGCAGAGAATATGGAGCCTCTTTGATGGAGGTAGAGCCTTGGCGGAGGAGGTATGGTCCTGGTGGTGGGATTTGAGGGTTGATAGCTTGGCCTCGCTTCCAGTTTGATCTCTGCTGTCTGCATGAGGCTGAAGCTGTGACCACTGAGCTTCCTGATCTTTCTGCCACTCTTCCCCATGATTACAGACTCCCACCCTTTGGAACCGTAAACCAACATAAATGTTCTCCCGTATATTACTGCTAGTCCTTGAATTTTATCACAGCAGCAAAAAGCAACAGATACAGACCCCAAAAACGAGACAACCTCTGTGCCCCTCAACCCCCAAGAAAACAAAAATCATGTACAAAGGCTCTCCTCAACCTTCCGCACTCAGGACATTCTCCCAGAGCTGAAATGCACTTTGCCTAGCTGCTAGAAGTTGCCTTGACATCCCCTGGCAAAACAGCTTGGATGATAACGTTTCTAGACATTTTAGAAGGAAGAAATATCCTTCTTTGGTAATTCCTGTGAACCCAACTTCTGCACCTGGGATGTATGTCCAGGAAGTTGGCTTTCCAGAGGAACAGGCAGAGATATGCATCCTGAGTCCCTGTGGTTCCCAAAAAGATTTGAGGGGAATGGCTACACACAACTGAGTAATTTAACTGTCACCATCAGTCTAATCTCCCAAACTTGGATTACAATGTTTCTCCGAGTTATCTTTAATTTTATCCTGGCTGTTTGCCCCCAGCACCTGCATTGTGATTCTTGGTTTGCTCACAGGACTTGGAATGAGCTCCCTGGAACAAAGGCAAAGGTCTGTGAAGTGAGTTAACTCTGGCAATGGGGGATGGGCTGTGGTAGAGTAGGCAACCATTAAATATAAGTCCTCTGACCAACCAAGACAAGTATTGCCTTAAAAACAAAAACCTTTCCAGGGGTGGCTCAGCAGGTGCGGATGCTAGCTGCCAAGGTTGATAACTCTAGAATCCGTGTGATGGAGTGTGAGAACTTGTTTAGCTTCTCATTGTTGTTTTGGCATGGGGAGTGCTGACTCTTCTTACAGCCAAAGAACCCACGGCTCGTTTTTTCATTTTCAGTGTTCCCTAATTTAAAAATCAAGATCCAGTTTCAGCACACAGCAACCATCATATTCGTTTTAAACAGAGATGTTATTAAATATCAGGAGTAGGATGGCTAGAAGCTGCTGGTGAGAGGCTGCAGGCCCAGGCTAAGCTAAGCTCACTGGAATGCCTTCCAGAACACAAGGTTTGAGAGGAGAGGTAACTGACAAGAGCTGAGTTAAGACATCCAGGAAGGGGCTGGGGATGTAGTTCAGTTGGTAGAGCATTTTTATCATGCATAAGCTTTAATCTCCAGTGATGTGTTTATAAAAAGATAAAGGGAGAAGGGAATATGTTCTGGGGAGGTGTGGTGAGGGTGGGGGAAGGGGGTGCCCCAGCAGGGCCCACGCTGAGGCATTCCCCACCCCCAGGGACCAGCCACACAATGGTGGTGTATAGAATGGAGTTTATTCAGGGCATGGGGAGGGGAGTTAAGAGGGTAGTAGAGGCAGAGAAAGGCAGAGAGAGAGAGAGAGAGAGTAGAGGAGTAAAGGCTGACCATGAGCAAGTGGAGAGAGAGGGGGAAGGGAGTGGGGGGAGAGCAGGAGCGGGAAGGGAAGAGCAAGAGAGAGCAGAGGGGGCAAGCAGCTAGCTCCTTTTATACTGAGTCAGACATACTTGGCTGTTGCTCCATAACTATGGGGTGGAGCTTGGATGAAATGCTAACATCCGGTACCACACAAACCCTGTAATTTTAGTACTCAGGAGGTTGAGGCGGAATCAGCAGTTCAAAGTCATCCTCAGCTACAAGGCAAGTTATAGGCCAGACTAAGCTAAACTTTGTTGTTTTTTTTTTTAAATAAAATTAAATAATAAATAAATAAATAAATAATACAGGGGCTGGGCTGGAGAGGTGGCTCAGTGGTTAGGAGCACTGGCTGCTCTTCCAGAGGTCCTAAGTTCAATTCCCAGGAACCCCATGGTGGCTCACAACCATCTGTAATGGAATCTGATGCCCTCTTCTAGTGTGTCTGAAGACAGCTACAGTGTATTCATATACATAATAAATAGAATATATAGATAAATAAATGAATAAATCCTTTTTTAAAAAATACAGAGGACTGACTGGAGAGGTGGCTCAGCAGTTAAAAGCATTGGCTGCTCCTCCAGAGGACTAGAGTTCAATTCCCAAGCACCTTCACACTGGCTCACAACCATCTGTAACTATAGCTCCAGGGGAGTCCAGTGCCCTCTTCTGGTCTCTGAGAGCACTGCACACACGTGGAGGTTGAGGCAGACATACACACAGACATACACACAGTCGAAACATCCATACACATAAAGCAAAATGATAAAAAAAAAAAAAAAATTTAAAATCCATGTGACCGAGTCCCTAACTGTGGCCGAGGCTCTAACGACATTCAAGAGTCAGGAATCTGCTCTGTTTTCTAGTGGGTGTTCTAGGACAGAGGCTAAAGAAGAGGGGCCTGTCTTCAGAGCATCTCCCTGGCCGTAAGTCATGCGGGAAGCCACACGGAGACTGAGGAGATGATGAGGTGATGCTGAGCGCCCTCTGGCCACAGCCACAGCCCTCTGGTCAGTTTAGAGACCAACTACCTGCACCCCTGGCATAAAGCATGAGCTCTCCGGAGAACATCAGCCACCCATTTTGAGGAGGGGGGAGGGGAATCACAATGGGATGCAATCACTCCACCTTGCAGGGCAGGGGAAGAAGGCGAAAGCAGAGGGGTGTTCTAGGTAGAAAAAGGGCAGGCAGCCATTGCGGTGGCATCTGTGGCTTTTTATCACCTACTTGTGGTCACACACTGGCTGAGGGCTCGAGACCCCAGTCCTCCTCACAGGGATCTTGTGGCCTCTCCCTTTGGTAAGCTACTTTCTGCTGTGATGCGTCTTAATTAAACATAAAACTTGACAAAAGAAAAACAGGTAAAGATGGAGAAGGCTCTAGGGTAGGAACTGAGGGACCATGAGGGAGCCTCTCTTGGGGAGGACACTGGTGACACTGGAGAGCATGTGTTTGAGGACAGTGTGAATGACAAAAGAGACCCCACAGAAGTTGGACAGACTTAGGAGACTCCCCTACCTTCTCAGCTTGGCCCCACCTCTCATTTGGGGTCCCGGCCAGATCCATGGCTGGCAACCAACCAAGGTTACCTCAGAATGCCCAGCCTGGATTAAGGCTGTGAACCAACAGGAAACAGCCACGTGCTAAAAATAAAAGCCAGTCAAGGACGGGGGTCAAAGGTTGAATAGAGCCTGGGGAGAGACTGAGGCTGGATCAAAGTGAGATTTAGCCTAGAGGTGTTACAGAGATGATGGAAAGAGAGAAGGCAGAAATTCCAAGTGTGGGGAGCCCTGCAAACTATCCTAAGAAACTCAACAGCCCTGGACAGAAGCCTCCCAGCCCCGTCAACCCTGGGTCTACAGTGACTCTGGCCAGGAGACTGGCAGCACTCAGATAGCTTCTGGGCCACAGTGGAACAGCTTTCCTTGTCATTCGTAGCCTTCAGTCTCCTCAGTGACTTCGAGGGCTTTTCTGACCTCACTCCCCTCAGGCAGGATTTCCGCAGTTAGGGTCCATATCAGCACACATGGGCTGGACTTCCTCTCATCCCTCTGCACCCAGATTCGTCACTCAAATACAGAAGGAATAAAACTACACATGTCAAAGGCCATCGGAGGGCTAAAATGAGATGCACTAGATCACATACACATTAGTATAAATTATCTCACAGCAATGTTAGTGCTAAGTAAATATTGTCAACTTCCATTGTTCTGATGTGACTAACCCTCTTTTGGAAGTCAGGGATTGCAGACTGTCTAGAGTCAGGCCATAATGGAGACCTGACTGAGGGTGGGAAGATGACCAGATGGAGAAGTGACAGACAAGTAACTGGCAAATGCCAGGTGTGCGAGAGAGCCTAGATGAGAGCAGAAGCCACCAGGCATATAAAGAAACGTGCCTGGGACCAACATGAGTTAGAACAAATCTAGCCGTGGTACCAGAGGCCCAAACAATGGTGTCTCTGCTGCCACTGGTCCAGGGTGTATGGTGGATCTATGATGGAGGTCTGGGTTCCTCCTTCCTTGTAACTGTCTCATCTAAGATGATCCAGCTTTAGTCAAAGTTTCGGCCTTCTAGCCTGTCAGTAGCTGTCACATGCTTTTCCTAAAGACACAGCTAAGGAGACACAGGGCCACTTCTGCTCATGTCTCGTAGGACACACTTAGACACTTATGCACTGACTTGTAACAGAGAGAAGAATGCAGCTCTTAGCTGAGCAGTCAAAAGTCTAGGGTGGGGCAAAGGACTGTGTCTACATTGGGTTGGTGTGTGTTTATGGGTCCAATGGATCTTTCATTTCTCATGACCTTCAAATAAACCTGGCAATCCCATTCTATCTGTGATCAGTGTACAAAGATGTGGTGCTGGAAGCTTCCTACAGAGATTCACTACTGCCAAAACAACACAGCTTTACCACTGTTGGTGGAAAAATGACTCCAATTGTCCAATTCTGCTCCAGGAAAATATCTTGGAGTCCAATTAAGTCACACAGACATTAAACAAACTTCCTTCTCTTGATCAATTCTGTTACCGTTGAGGTTTGCTAAGCAGCTAACCTCTTCTGAGAACCGGATTTAAAAAAGACCAAACACGCCAAGTTTTTTTGAACTTTGACAAAAATACTCTGTATAATTGTTGTTGGATTCAGAGCTAGGTCCTGAGAGGCACTGAGCTGATGAAGGGAAGGGAGCAGAGCCAGAAGCTAATGCCGATTTCCAGAGCTGAGGGAGGCCCGTGTCACTCCAGGCTCCCACCCTCTTCATTGTAACCATCAAGACCTGAGCCTGCATACAGTGAAACGGTGAAATGCTCCTTCTCGTGGCAAGGCCTTTCTAGAAGGATCTGGGATGTACATAAGCCATAGGCCAGAGTTCTGCTCTGGAAAGCAAGAATGCGTCCACTCCTTCCCTCTTCTCTTAGGGATGTCTAAACCAAAGGCAGCAAGTATGTCCTAAAGAGTCAAGTCATCTGGTCTTGCGACTGCCTAGTCAGTCACGAAAACTGAGAAAGGAGACAGAAGCTAGCATCGAGGGTCTGGCTCTCAGCCTCCACCTTTTACCTCAAGATGACGTTGGCAGTCACTTTCTACTTTCAATTTTCTGATATTGTGTCATTTCCCACAACTGATATGTTTGTAGACTTTGGACTTCGATGTCACATTGTACTTTGTACCCTGGTTAGTAATTAAGAGCTTACTCTATAAAACTATGCCTTTGAGCAGGAAGCTCATTCACATTTGTTGATTTTTGTAGTCATCTTGTTTTTCTATTCTATTGTGAAGCTCCCTGCATATTTTGCCGATGATCTGCCAGGGATTCCAGAACAAACGCTGGACAACGCCATCGAGGCAAGTTGGCGGTTGCCCAATGATAGCGGCGTGAACTTAGACTAAATTGACTTACCTTATGTCAAAATTGCTGACCGGTTTTTGAATGAATTAAAATCTAGAGTGGTCATACCATACAAGAAAGATAATGCTGTACTTTTTTCAACTGCAGAAAGGGTCAGAGCACCACCTCATTCACATCCTATTGGGCAGCAGTACCGTAAGCTCTTTTTGTCCTGGGACTCTTCATTCCTTCGCTGAAAAAGCACATCGTAGACAAAGCGTACGTGGGACTTGAGCCTTGCATGGAGTGGTTTCATGTCCGAAAGACAAAAACCACAGGTTAGAGTGAACAAGACAGTCCATTGGATGTTCATTATCAATTACCTGATTCCCAAGACCCAATCAGAATTACAGTGGGTGTGGTCTAATATTGAAAACTCCTCTTTATAGGAGCTGCTGGCTCTGCGAAAGCACAAAGAGCTCTTTGAGCAACACCAGCAGGAGTCCCTCGCTGCCAAGAAAGAGAAACAGAGTGGAAGGAGGAACTTCAAATTCATTTATGAATTTTACAGTTATGAGGAGACCACACCCACACAGCAGAGTTGTTTTGCGGGAAATGAACTCCAGAGTGTTAAGCGGTTGTAACAGTACTAACACGCTGGTGGCTGTTATCAGCAGCAGCAGCATTGCCTTCTTGTTGTTGTAGTTGTTGCTTGTTTTTCTGAGTCTATAGCAACCCGGCTTCCCAAATGTTGAGATTGCAGATGTGAACTTAGACTAAAGCGCTGCATTTGCTGTACTGTTTAAGTTTCCTCTTAAATAGGGTGTAATGGCATAGGCTTGTAACCCCAGTATTGGAGTGGCAGAGACAGGAGGATCAAAAGTTCAAAGCATCTTTTCCTACACAGCAAGTATGCAGGCCAGCCTAAAGTACTTTCTACTCTGTTCTCAAACAGACAAACAAACAAGCCACACCAGCTTGAGGCTCCCGAGTCTGAAAATGTAAAACGTTCCAAAATGGTACAAGTTTTGATCTTTTTTCCAACACTGCACATCAAGCTGGTACTCTACCCTGGGCCTTAAGTGACAGATTTCAGTCAGAATGAAGAGTTAGAGGGACGTAAGTAGACAGGAAATCCAAAGTGGGCTCCTTGAGATGATAGCTTCTTGTTCCTGGAACACACTGCAAGGAGACAGGGCAGGAAGGCATGGAGGTGAGTGAACGGGTCCAAGAGGGGGGAGGGGAGAGGACCCAGGAACCCTATAAAATACTCAAGCCAACATCTGTTTAGCAGACTCCCAGCCTTAGGCCTTTCCCATCCTGAAGAAATAAAGCTCTTTACTTTCTCTTTCTTGGGGGGTGGGAGGGGGCGGCTTGGTCTTGTTTGTTTCTCAGACATTCAATTCTTTGTCCTTGCATTAAACGAGCATAACAAACCCCTAGACGTCTCCCAGCGTGCACTGCACCGGAAGCTCCATACAATGACCTTTAGGCTACGTGCATGGGTGTGCCAAGGATTCCTTCCCTGGGGAGTCAGACGCAATGTCTGTCCTTGCTTACAACTAAGTGAAGTATGATCCTCCAAAGCTTACTTGGAGAACTGATGGGTTTGGGGGAGGGGGGGCGGTGATTACAGAGCACCCAGGAAGCATTACTCACAGAAGTAATTCCAAGGCAGACACTCTGGAAAAAGCTTCACCTTGCATGGACGCTAGCTCCCCGAAACGTGCACAGACAGCTTCAATGAACCTCCCAGCCTGTATACCTCAGTACCCCCCTGTGCAATTAGGCCAGGGTTGTGTAGGGCTGGGAGGAGCAGCTGTAAGGTCGGGGGAAAGTTCATGACCCTCTCTATTCCTCCTTCTCTGAGGGAATGCCAGTGTTCAACAAGCCCAATCCTGATGGACGCCTGAAGGTTGGCACAGCTGATCTGATGATGCACACAGATGTTTTGGTTTTAGGACTGAGTTCCGCAACAAAAAGGCCTGTTTGAAACAGAAATCCATTCTTTAAAACTTAGTCCTATCTCCAAGATACCTTATTGTATATTTGAAAGTATTTCCAGGTCTGAGATCCTAAGCATGTCTGGTCCTTATTTATATAAGGAGTAGCTGCTCTCTCCATTGTTACACTGTTATTCCTTGTGCTTGTTCCCCAAAGACAGCTGCAAAGCGCAGAGTCCTTGGTTCATATATCCACAATCTGCATCCTTCCCTGCAGAGAGTATGAGAGAGGGGGGTAGAGAGCCAAAGCTGGAAAGGCAGGGGCAGGGTCCAATGATGTCTGCTGAGCACCAAGCTCTCTGCACGCCCCACCAGATACCCTCCCCCTTTCCACTACTCACAGAATCAGAAAGTAACACAATCCTTGGATTCTGAGTTCCTGAAGGATTCTGGCTAGGGGCTCCGTCAGCTGGCAGGAGGCCTGAGGTAGAGAGAGAGGTCTGATAAAGATCAAATGTGCAGGCCTCTGTCTACCCCAGGCTGCCTCCTTAAACCCAACCTCGGCTCTGGCCTGCAGAGGCTTCCAGGGGAGAGGAGAGGAGGGGAATTCAAGGCCAGGGAGCCTGAGGAATAGCCACTAATGGGAGCCATGTGTAGAAAAAGCCTCTGCCCCTGCTTCCAGACCCCACCGGTAGGGCCTTTCCTACCAGCCGCCAACCTAAGGGATTGGCTTAGGGACTCCACCATCTATCGCTTAAGGAGATGCCAGATCAAAGTAGAGTGGATGCTGAAGGCCAAACTATTGGGGACGGAGAGAGGAGGAGGATAGAAAACAGGGAAAGCCCCTTTAGGTCCCCTGGCCTCTCACTTGCTAGGACAGAAACTAAGAACAAAAGCACAGCCAGCCGGAGCTGGAAGAGTTGCTGCTGCTGCCTCTGACGGGGTGGTGTAGAACGTGTGAGATGCCCTTTGACCTTGGCAGAGCATGAGCAGCTTTAGGCCGCTAGAACACCTCAAACTGAGATCCCACTGAGATCAGCAGCCAGTGTTGCCTGGGGGATTCATGAGACCACGGCTGCTGAGAGCAGTGGGCCTTCTCCTGCGGTCTCTGTGAGCCCTGAATCATTCTACACTGAGCGAGACTTTGTCACATTCGTGAGCCTTTGTCGAATGACTCTTATTCCACACATAACCTCGCTTTGTGCTGTGCGTACTTCTGATTCGTTTAGCACGTGTGTTTCGGCATCTACTTTATAGCTTTCTGGCTCTGTCACTCACACTGAACAGCACCCTGTCCCACCTGTCAGGCCCGTCACTGCCTTCCTGCACAAAGGAGCAGCAGGTGCTATTTCAGGGTGCCACCTTGGGACCATTTTAAACAGTGAAGTGGACCCAAATCTCAAAAATGTTAAAATATGGCACTAAGTGGACTGAAAAGAACATTCGAGGGCAGGATGAGACCTGAGAGGAGCAGGGCATGCCTGACTGGACCTCAGTTAGGAAGATGTGACCTGGATTTCTGCTGAATGTACCTACAGATCACACACACACACA
>JADRCD010198653.1:0-13575 GCA_019843815.1 Montemys delectorum | reverse complement strand
CACACATACACACACACACACACATACACACCACACACACATACACACACACCACACATACACCACACACACACACACACACACACACACAAATACCAGGTACACAAAGCTCAGCAAATATTAACTTGGATTACAAACAAATATTAATTAGTAGTCATTCTCACAGATACATAAAGCCCCAAATTATAAGGTTGACTGCATGAGCCATGACCTTCTAAGCAACCTATAGGGGCAGTGTGCGTGTGTGTGTGTGTGTGTGTGTGTATGTGTGTGTGTATGTGTGCGTGTGTGTGCGTGTGTGTGTGTGGTGTGTGTGTGTGTGTGTATGTGTGGTGTGTGGGTGTGGGTGTATGTGGTGTGTGGGTGTGTGTATGTGTGTGTGTATGTGTGCGTGTGTGTGCGTGTGTGTGTGTGGTGTGTGTGTGTGTGTATGTGTGTGTGTGTGATTGCTATTATTCCCACTTTAAAGATTGGAAAATGGAGACCCAAAGGGTTTTTATGATTTGTACAAGATGACAGAAGTAACAAAAGATGTTGTGTGCACTTATGTGCATGGTGACATGTGCATATATGTGCCAGAGATTGATACCAGATCTTCCTTCCATCCTCTCTTTTTCTTTCTTTCTTTTCTTAACATTTTTTTTTTTAAATTTAAAACAAATGTTAAGCACTTGGCTTGGAGAAAATACTACCAAAGGAGGCCACCTGCATCACCTAGCCCTTATTCTGTCTGTTCATGATCCTAAGTGGACCTGTCCGACTGTCACCATACAGCGGTATGCTCTGCCTAACTGCTTTGGGGATGCTTCTGGGGAGAGGATGTTTGTATCTCTTTCCCCATCCCATAATAAGCTCTAATCTCCCCTAGTACAGAACAGACATCTCCCTGTTGTTCATTTTGTAGATGCACAGCAAGCAATTCTCAAAAAAAAAAAAAAAAAAAATCCTTATTGTGCATCCAGCTGCTACTACCAGCTCACAGGCCTGATCCAGGGCAGTCGTGGAGACCCAAGAGGCTCAGAATCAATGTAGTCAGCAGCAAGACATATATTAGACCCTTGATGTTTACACTGTGGAGACAGGAGCCATTGCAGGGGAAGGTCACTTTGTGGTGGGAGACTGATCAGGACACATAGATTACAGGCCATTCAGAGTCATGCAGAGTGTGGAGCCAAGTCTGGGGTGGCCTTTGGCTGGTCAGGTGATCTGTGAGGGCTGAAATAAGAGTTCTTTAGTGGAGAGAGCCATAAGGTAAGAATAGACAAAAGCCAAGAGGGGAGTCCAAACGACTGGAAGGGAAATATAGGAAAGGCCTATGAGAAGTGCAGTGTGACTGGAGCAAGAACGAAAATCCTAAGAGGGACCCGGGCAGCATTTCAGCACAGACTAAGGGTTCGCCTTAGGAGACGTCAGAATTATGGGCCATGATCTGGAAGCCCAAGATACATCAGGCAGAACATCATTACACTAGGCTTTGTTTTTTTCATCACTGTGACAAAATGCTTGTCAAAGACAACTTAAGAAAGAGTTTCTTGGGCTGGGAAGATGGCTCAAAGGGGTTAAGAGCACTGACTGCTCTTCCAGAGGCCCTGTGTTCAATTCCCAGCAACCACATGGTGGCTCACGACCATCTGTGATGGGATCTGATGCCCTCTTCTGGTGTGTCTCATAGACACGCAGTGTACTTATAAACGTAAAATAAATAAATAATTCAAAAAAAAAAAAAACCTAACCAAACAAAAAGCAGAAATAGTTTCTCTCCACCCAGTCTGGAGATACACTCTATCAGGGCCAGGAGGCCGTGGTGGCAGGCACCTGAGGCAGCTGGCCACACTGGGTCCACAATTAGGAAGCAGAGAGAGGAGAATGTTGGTGAGATCCCAGCCATGGAATGGGCCTGCCCACATTTAGGGTGGATCTTCCCTTCTCAATGAACCCAGTCTAGGAAATCTCTCAAGAGCTCCCAGGGCTTCCTTTCCTAGCTGATTATGGATGTCACGTTGACCGAAGAGATTAACAACATTCCAGTTCCCTCCCAAACAACCAAGGAGCCCAGGAAAACAGCATCTGGGCTTGGACTGGCCACACAGGGCTTCTGTCTTTTCTACCTATGAGTCCCAGGGCCTGAGAAGCTGGAGTAGACCCCTGGCCTGACAGCAGGGCATGCCACAGAGAAGAGATGTCCTGATTGGTGGAGTCCCCTCTACCCTCAGCCCAGAGCCATCCTTACCTCCTGGCCCAAGCATGGCTCCAGGCCAGTTCACTCCTCACTCCACCCCACTCACTTCTAAACATAGCTCTCTCTCTCTTCCACATTCTTCCATCCTTCTCACAACTGGGTATAACAGCGATTTTTGGATATCAACCTGATCGGTTCTGATTGCCGTAGAGGTAAGCACGGATTATCTTGGTCAGGTTATTTGAAATAGCAAAAGCCACCCTAAAATATGGTTGGCACTTTCTAGTGGCAACCTAGCCCAGATAAAAGGAGGTTCGAGGGGAAAAGATCCGCTTTTTGCCTTATTGCCTTTATGTCTTGTTGGTGAATTCGTCTGCCCTGTTTGTAAGTTTATTTACTCTACTGATGTTCCCCCCACTGCTGCTGTGTGTTACTTTTCTGGTATCAGAATCCAGCTGGTGTAGGTGACTGATACCCTGGGTATTTGTAATATAATATAACAAAGTCAGGAAATGAAGCATTCATGTGGTATTCCTAGAGTCCAGGGCAGTCTGGTACAGCAAGTACTACATAAATGCTCCGTAGACCTCCAGTGGCCTCTGAGGCCCCACAGTCTCCAGTGTTCCTTTTGTTCCTTGCCAGCTCCATCCTGCCATGCCACTCTCCTTGACTTGAGATGGGGTTGCATCCTGCTCCTTTCATTCTAGGTTAGGAGCATTGTACATGGAAAGGGTGTTTACCCCTTATCCATTCTCCTACTGAACATCAGCTACCTTCATCATACTCAGAAGCTTAGAACATTTTCCCTGGTTCACAGCTGAGCAGTCTGACACACAGATTCTATAAGTATTGACTAAGTCATGTGATATTTGAATGTACTGAAGATGAAAAAGAATTGTATTATGTGCTTTTACATTGTTGTATAAGTCATTCCTTCCATTTGAAACATTCTATTAGGGCTCTGAGAGTGAACACAACTCACAAGTCTCAAGAAGTCCCTGAAACAAAAATTTCAAGACTAGCTCCAAGATCACACAAGTAGTAGTAGAAGGTCGAGAAAGGAGACTTTCCTGCAGGCAAAGCTGCCTGCAAGTTACACATATAGTTCTCAGGGGAGCAGCTTTGGTGAATCATCACCTGTACTGGGGTGGGCTTTGTGATGATGTGGTTTCTTTCAAATCATCTATGTTCATAAAAGTAACCCTATAAGAACCCCATTCTCCTGTAAGAACCCCAATATACTCATTGGCTCACTGAACTAGACTAGGATGGAATTATTTTTTTTTGTCTGTCACCAGTAGTTCCTGTGGGATGAATAGACATTTGTTCACATCTTCCCACAAAGTCATACAACACAGACTATTGCAAAGCCAAAGACTCAGAAGCCATCTTGAGGTGAGAACCATTAGCAGCTTCTCTAGCTTTCTTGGGAAAGCATATAATCTGCATTGGTAGCCTGTTATACTGTACAAGGATGGCCACAGCTAGATGTGCATCTCCCCTCCACACACACTCTTTTTATAGTGTTAGCGATATTTATCCCTCAAGGAGTGGAGTCTAACTTCCATAATCCAGGCTTCAGATCATGACTTCTTTGTTCAAGGAAGTATGGCAAAGTTGGCAGACAGTCCTTGACTTCCAAGGTTAGATCATACGCAGGGCACAGTTTCTATAGGGCCTTCTCTTGGGACTCTCACTCTTAGAATCCACCAATCTTGTTGTGAGGAAACCTAGGCCACATGGAGAGACCGCATGGAGATGTTGCAATAACTCCAGCCAAGGTTTCAGCCAACATCAACAGCAGAAAGCTCCAGCTCCCAGCTGCGGAGCCTTCCCACTGAGACCATGGACACCACAGGGCACAGTGATGCCATCCCTGTCCGAACCCTGGTCAAAGTCTCAACTTGTCCAAACGATACCCAACAAAAGAAGGCTGTGCTCGGTCACCAAGCCTTGAGGTAACTTAACACTCAGCAAGACATAACTGCTGCGCTGTCCCATCTGGATGCTGACATTACCCCCATTTACATTTCCAGCCCAGCCTTCTACTTTGATCTCTGGATCTGTCTGTCTGTCTGTCTGCCTACTTGTCATTTCCACTTGGTTTCAGAGAAGCCGCCCTTACCAGTGCCAAGTCTAAACTGATTTCTCCACACCTCTGACCCCTTCCCAGTGTTTCCTTTCTCAGTGAGTGGCCCCAATTTCCAAAGCTTTGATTCGATCTGGAAATTAGGGAACCATCCTTTCTTCTGCCTTCCCTCCAGCAGTAAACTCACTCTCCTCCATTCAGTGTCTCTTCAGTCTCACCTTGATACCCCAGCCACAGCCACCTCCTTGCTTGTAGTAGTTCCTGTTCCTCTAGGAGGGCTTGATTCACCCTCCTTTGCTCTTAACCTCAAAGTGGACCTTCTTTATGGTACTTCAATGACTTTCCCTTGCTTTTAAAATCAGGACCAAAATCTTTAACACATATGACTTGTTAAGGGCTAACACTTTGGGCAAGCTCACAAGTCTTGCTATGTTCCTCCCTGGGTGGTTGGTCTCATCTATGAAAATGTTCTATGTACCCTGTCTCTTATCTGATTAAATTTTGTCTATTTTCCAGATCTTAGATCAACCAAGGAATCCTCTTTTGTCTCACCCACCCCTGTGGAAGGCCTGCTGTCATAACTCCTATGGAAAGGCTCCTTTTTGAAACAAAATCTTTCTATAATTATGAAGTAGTTTGATCAATTTTTCTTTTACAAGACCCAAATCCCTAGGTTGGCAGGGACGTCAACCACGTCTGTGGGTGATTCTGTAAGTGGCTATGCTGACTGAGGGGCTGGCTCCACATGAGCAAGCAAACATCAAGGTCCAGTCTGGAGGGCTGGATTACAAGTGTGTTTACAAGTCTAGCAAGCAGGGCCCTTCTGACAGGAACAGAACCAACCTTTTCCTTCTGCAGAAGTACACTTTTTTTTTGGGCGGGGGGGGAGGGTTCTCTGTACCGCCCTGGCTGTCCTGGAACTCACTCTGTAGACCAGGCTGGCCTTGAACTCAGAAATCCGCCTGCCTCTGCCTCCCAAGTGCTAGGATTAAAGGCATGCACCACCACTGCCCAGCCAGTATACCATTTTCTACCCAATTATAAAATCCTTCAGGTTTCAGCTTCTCTACCCAATGGTCGGTCTAGATATGAGGATGAGAGATCTTGATTAAACCAGCAGTCATTCCCTTGCTCAGGGTGGATTTAGGAGTAGGCATGGGCTGCATGGACTGAAGAAGTGATCCTTAGAGGCATGAGGCATAGTAGTGTCTTATGGCCCTAAGGGGATATGGGCTCCATAAATGTCAAACACAAAGCCCAGGAGGGCATGTAACTCCTCTGCGACCCAATAAACCAGTTGGTGAACCTGGAATTGCTCACTGTGTAGAACAGTAGCTTCATGGCTTCTCAGCAGAAGTCCCACTAACATCTGGATCCACACTGTGGGTACCTCTGCTGTGCACTAGGGATTCTTGGTAGCATCCCTAGCTTCTGTTATGCATGTCAGTTTCCTTCTCAATTTTGACAACCAAAACAATGGCTCTACCAAAGAGTCCATCATCTATCTACCAGGCTGCCTTGAGTTGACAGCTGTTAGTGAAAGACAACTCATCTAAATTATCTAGTAGTTGCACCAGAAAATCACATTTTCTCCCCAACCCTTGATTTATTTATTTATTTATTTATTTATTTATTTTGCCCCCATAAAACATTTTTTTATCTGGGGCAAAGAGAATTCTGATCAAGAATTATAATCCAAGCACCTAACTCTACTTTCAGTGGCACGATGTTGGCTACAAATCTCCCTACACTTTGATCAGAAAAGAGTATTCAGGTTAAACGTTTCCTAGGTTCCTAGGTGGGTGGGAAGAACAGAAAGAAAAGCTGGGAGGAAACAGAATCTACGGACACAGCCCTTTAGAGCCTGCTTCAGGTTATCAGCTCTTCAGTGACTGGTCTTCCAGATGCTGACTAGCATGCTGAGCGACACAGGCCACACCATACCTGTAAGGACATATGAGACAGGAAGTGCAGGTTCGAGTCATCCAGGGAAGAGCAGGCAACCACAGCTTCAACCTTCTATGTGAAAGGATGATTCTTGCATTTGTCACAGCTGTCTACCAGCCATCCCACGGCTGTCAAGTGTCTACAGAATCATAGTGTCAGCTTAACTCCTGTTGTAGCTGAGTAAGGTGGCCATGTCTTCACTACTCAGGTTGAAGTAAAAACCATAAAGTTCTCAGCAATGCACACTGGTGTCACAGACTTGAGCATCACCAACAAATCCCTTTATGGGGCAAAAGATCAGCACCTGGCTTTGGTTTCATTGTACTTGACTGCATCAGCCTTGATCCTGGGACCCTCTAGGAAAGAAGAGTTCTCAGGCTTGGCCCAGATGCTTTTAAAAGGTCAAGACTAGATGAGATTAGGTATGAGTGGCATCTGATCTGGTCAACTGAGAGCTGATATTCCAAGCTGGATTGCTTAAAGATCCTCTCATGGAGAGCATTGAAGTTGGAGACACTAGTTCATTTCACCAGTCCTTTGTCTACCAGCCATCCCATGGCTGTCGAGTGTCCACAAAATCATAGTGTCATTGGGAATCACATTATCTGATGTGTCCAATGGGAAGTAAGTGAGCACAGGGTTGAGGCCTGTTTGCCAGGGAATAAGTTACAACTACAGATAGTCTGGTATCAGGTTACTGAACATGTCAGGTGAAGAGCTCCTGGCTGTTCTCTATCTCCTCCTTAAATGTCTCCTGCAGGACCACATGTCCCTCCTCATTTTGGTACCTGGCAGTCAAGGCACAGTACATAAGGTCATGATCTTGGTCACCTGGCCAAAAGGGGACTTCTAGGTGCCAGGAGGCTCAGTGTGGGTATCGAGATGGCTGGCTATGGCCTCTGTGTGTTATAGATCCAAGCCAGCAACCTTTTTGTTTTGTGTTTTGAGATAAGTATAGCTCACAGTATAGCTGGCTTCAAATTTAGGATTTGCCTGCGTTCTTCCTCCCCAGCCGTGTTGGTGTTACACCAGTCAAAGGTATCTTAACTGATACAGCACCATTACTATCCACAGATGAGCCTCTTTTAAACCTTGCTTAACCGTGCCCGCCTCCAGCTCCAGCCCAACAAACTGATCCTTATTCCCCAACACCACTTGAATCCATGTTCTGCTGTCGCCTGTCGCTCAGTGCCACAGCCCTTTGCCCCCTGTTTCTTGTTTCATGGGTGGTGGGACCTGGTGATATTGTTCTCAGGGAGCTCCTGTAGTGTGTCGCCAGATTTCTGTCACCATCATAAAACAGTGTAGGCACTTAAATCTTCACTCTGAGTGTGAGTATGAGTGAGAAAGAAGGCTGGGGCTGGGGGTTCAGTCTGTAAGGGTGCTGGCCGTGCACATGCAAGGACTTGAGTTGGGGGTCCCCAGTACCTGCATAAAAAGCCAGGTACAGTGCACTTAAAGTCCCAGTGCTTGGGAAGTGGGGACAGAAGGATCCTGGAGGCTCCATGGTCAGTTGTCTAGCTAAATCAGCAAGGTCCAGGCTCAGTGAGAGTCTTATCCCTAACAATAAGATAGCATTGAGGAAGATGCCTGATGTCAACCTTTGACATTTATAGGCATGCACCCATGAATGCATACCCTCACACATACCACACACCACAACACACACACACACACACACACACACACACAGATCTACCCCTCCAGATAGATACATAAATACATACATACATACATACATACATACATACACAAGTATATACATAAAATAAAACAGAAGAGGAAGGTGCAGAGAGCCCTTTGTTCCCAACCCTCATCCTCTTCAAAGCATGCTAGCCATTGTCTGAAAGTCCCACTTTTAAGGCCTTATTGTCTCCTAGCAGTTCAAAGATGGGGATCAAGACTTTACCCCAAAGACCTAAAGGTATATTCCACATCCAAGCTGTGGCATGACATAGGTATATGCTTGCCTCACTTAGCAGGTCCCTTAAGGTTTCTTTCAAACTGTTGCAGGAATTTAGAAAATGAGTCCACCCCGCAAACTCGCTTTCCCGCCAGGCCATGTTTTTTTGAGTCGGTACTGTTCAGCCTCAATACTAAGCTCCGGTGGGGCTTTGTTATTTCCTCCCAGCAATTACATCTCGCTCGCATGCAACTCTTTACACACCCCCACAATCATTCATCTAGAAAGCGCCTAAGACCCGGTAAGTAAAGCATGACTCTTAAGACCTTAATATTCAATCAGATTTATATAATAATAAGATCACAATTTACAAAGTGCCAATACAATAATTTCAGAACCAAATAATAAAGATACTATTCTAACCCAATTAATCTATTTTGTAAAAACCTTTGCTTGGTTGTATAACCTCATAGGTTCAGGCTCGTCCTCGTTGTCTGTCTCCATGATCCCGACCTCCTCTCTGTTCCTCTAACCCTTCTCCCTTCCAACTCTCACTCCACCTCTCTATTCCTGTCCCATCACAGGCCTATCACTGTCCTAATGTGATTGGACAGAGAAAATGCTACAGCACAAACTTTCACAACGAAGGCTCGTTTCCAATCCTTCTCCTTTAGCATCAACAGTTTCATTCATCCATCTAACCAACCCTCCATCCACTCATCCATCCACCCATCCACCCACTCATCTATCCACTCACCCATCCATCCACCATCTATCCATCCATCTATTCATCTACCATCCATCCATAAATATATATATACACCCACCCATCCATCCATCCATACATCTATCCACTCATCCATCTATACATCCATCCTCCCATCCATCCACCCACCTATCCATCCATCCATCCATCCATCCATCCATCCATCCACCCACCTATCCATCCATCCATCCATCCATCCATCCATCCATCCATCCATCTATAATCCATCCACTCCATCCATCTATAATCCATCCATCTACCATCTATCTATCCATCCATCTATCCAGTTTTCAAAACATCCTTTCATAATTACTATGAGCCAAAAGATATATTGGACACAGAGAGGCAAGAGCTTGTCCTTACCACAATCCAGGTAAGATAATTCAATGAGCTAAATGAGAAATACTGTAAGTGTTGAAATCTAGTCTCTCGAGGAAAGTCTGTCTTTAGAGCTGGACATAGTGTCACACATTTGCAATCTCAGCACTTGGAAGTGACCTAGGAGGATCTGGATTCAACGCAGCCTGAGCTAGCTACATGAGACTGTGTCTCAAAAAATAAATTAAAATAGAGAAAAGAAAGAAAAATATAACATGTTTTCAGACCCAGAGAAACCCTTTTGTTAGCTAGCCATTCAAAGTTTCTTTCATGAACAATGTCTATCTACTTGGACTGAGTTCTGCAGGACCGTATCTGTTCATGTGATTAGGGCCAGTTCCAACCATGGCACACATTGGGAGAAGTAAAAGGTCTCAGGGTAACTATGCTGTCAGACTTTTCTTCCGCTCTGGACTTTTCTCCAACTGGTCTGAATTAGTGAGGTCTAACTGCTTCTATTTAAAGAAAAAAAAGCAACAGAATCTCTAGGGCGTGCCTTCAAGAACCTTGCCAACAGACACACAGACACACAACCAGCTCCATCAACCACAGAGCCTGCCCTCGGGACACGGACACACAGTGACACATACTGTCAGGCAGCGAAGGAAAACGACAGAAATTGGGCATCCGTTCAAATCGTGATTCTCAGAGACGGAAGGGCTCAGTGGGAGGGGTGGGGCCAGGGCTTTGGGTAAGAGAGTGCTCCAAGCACAACAGCAAAGGTCTCCCCACAAGAGTCTGGGTTTCCTCTGGTTCTATTTGGCTGGGGGACTGCACTCATGGGGCGTGGTGGCGAGCTCCTCTTCCCCTGCACAGTAACCCCATTGTTAAGAGACTTCGGACAATTTATGGAAAGAGGTAGAATGCTTATGTAACTGACTCCGCTTTAGACAAGACTTTTGAAAGGAGGGAAAAATGACAAGTGGAAGGAAGCCAGTCCAAACAGGGTTTTTCTTCCTTTCTGGACACAGATGTTGGAAAAATCAGGGGAGAGGAGGAGGGAGGAAGAGGAAAAAAAGACAGGGGTGAGACAGTGCCAGAGTCCAAACTGTCCAAAGACAGCCCAGGTCCCGTCTGTGGCTGGGGGCAGAGACTCCATATTTGGAAGCTGCTGTTTTAATTAAATAGGTCAGCACCATCAGAGTGGCTCTGGTGTGGGGTCTGGAACTCATTAGTTTAACACAGGCAGGGTGCGGCTGGCCGTGGGGGAGTGGACCCCCTGGTGAGTGGAGGACTGGGGGGCCTGGGAGGAGGGGCTGTCTTGACTGGCTTCCCCAAAGCCAGGCCCCAGGCAGCTGGAGCTGCCAGAGAGGGAAGGCCACAGATGGAGAGCTTTGCTTCATTAAGCTTGAGTCTCACTCTGCAGCCTGGAGGCCTGGGAACATCAGGACAGCTTGCTTTGAGGGGTGGGGGGGGTGGGGGCAGGGGGAGGAGCAGGGACGAATTTCACCGCTGCCCGAAGCCCATCTTGGGGCTAATTAGAACAAGCCTCATACCCCTGCTTTTCCTTGAAGCTCTGGAGCCGTGGCTAGATACAAGGCCACAAAGAGCAAATGAAATCTGGATCCTTCAGATCACAGGAGCCCTGTCCCCGAGAGTCTCACATGATGGGGGAAATCGTTCTACCCTTGGGAACTCTTGCTTGATGGGGTGATCCGACCTTGCCCTTAGAGACCTCTAGTCTATAGCTCATGGCTCTGCAGAGAGAGAGGTAGGGCTGTCAAAACAGTCATCAAATTCACATAGAGCTAGCCTGAAAACCGGCACTGTTGAGTTTCCTGCAGCAACAAGAGAGGAAAACAGCTGGGACAGCAGGATGGCTCTGTGGCTCAGCTGGGCATCACCTTGCCTCTGATTCTCTGCCGTTCTTAGTTCAGGAGTTCATGTTCCTGTGGCCTCCAATCTACCGGCTCTGGGTCATGAAGCAAGGCCTAGGTACACGCCCCACTCCTACACACACACACACACACACACACACACACACACACACACACATGCATAATAACAAGCCACCTGACAGGGTCTGAGCCCAGACTGTTGGAAGTACAGGGTCAACCAGCACTGACATGTCAGTCAGCATGTCCTAGAGGCCAGAGAGAGTCTGCTGTCCCAGGAGAATTAGATGATCATATAATTTATCATCTAAACAGTGACACAGGTCAGGGAAGGGGTTATGTTAATATGCTAAACACAGGCATAAATGGGGCCTGTTCCATATACAACCAGGACATTTGGCCACTCTCCTTCCAAAGATCTTGAGAGGCCTGGATGTACATGAAGCTGAGATCTGTGAGAGGCCCAAGAACCTTCAAGTGTTCTCCCAACACCTGGAAACTCCATGAAGAGTTTCACCTTGGCTGGGCTGGGCCTGGTCTATGCCTGTGGTGGCTTCAATAGGAACGGTCCCCACAGACTCATATTTGAATGCATTGGGAGTAGCATTAGGAGCCTTGTGGAAATGTGTCACTTGGGGAGGGGTCTGGAGTTTCAGAAGTTCAAGCCAGGCCCAGTGTCTCTCCCTTTTCCTGCTGCCTGCCCGTCTGAATGTAGGATTCTCAGCACCATGTCTGCCTGCACACTGCCATAGTTTCTACCGTGACAGTAACGAACGGTAAGTCTCTGAACTATAAGCCAACCCCAATTAAATGTTTTCCTTTATAAGAGTTACCATGGTGGTGGTGGTGTCTCTTCACTGCAATAGAAACCCTAACTAAGACAATGCCTACAGGAAGATTTCAGTATGTTGAATAAAACATGTACATATGTAATATATATATTATTCTTAATAGACATGGGTATATGTGTGAGCATTTGTAGTGCCACCCATATACACACACACCCATACACACACACATCCATACACACACACACACACACACACACACTTTGTAACACAGAGTTCACAATGGATGCTTAAAATTGTATTCAGGGTGATAAAGAGGTGGCTCAGTGGTTAGGGGCACCCATCCTCGCAGAGGACCCAGGTCAGTTCCCAGTATCTACATGGTGGCTCACAGCCATGCATTTCAGGGGATCTTCTGGCCTTCGTTGATACTGTGCACAGACACTCCAGCGGGCAAAACATCCATACACATCAGAAACATATGTATCAGGGCTGGTGAGATGGCTCAGTAGGTAAAGGCACATGTAGTCAGCCTGAAGACCTGTGTTTGAGCCCAGGATTAACTGACTCCAACAAGTGTTCTTGTACTTCTACAGGTGAGCCATAAATGAATGTGTGTGTCTAATTCTAAAAGGTCTAAAAATGTAATTTAAAGGGTTTAAAAATGTATTCAACGGGAAACAAAATCCCTTAGTACTGTGTCCCCAGCACCTGAAGGGGTACTGTCAGAGACAAATATCCATGGTGGCCCAAATCTTTTCAACACACCCTATATACAGCCAGAGTTCTTCTGGGTGTTAAGTACCACCTTCACAGGAAAGCCATCTCCATTCCCAGTTTCCTGGTTGCCAGGGCCTGTTATGTTGTGCAAGTGTTAAGACAGTGACTGGAAACAGGGTGTGGCAGGAAGAGGCGGTGCGGGCGAGGCTAGGGGAGCAGTGTGGGTGGAGCTGGCAGAGCAGTGTTGGCGAGGCTGGCAGAGGCTGGCATCAGATGTGCTCTAGGTGCTCTCCGCAGCTTAAGTCTGAAGTAGTTTCCACTCCTCCCAAGTCCTTATGCATCACTTCATGCCTAAACCAGATTTGGGGTAGGGGTGGGGGGTGGGGGGAGGGTTGTGGAGCAGGTCCCTGGCTAATTCAGAAGAACAGGTGCAGAGTTTGAGGAGACTCGGCATAAGCATATTTGGGGCAAAATGAGAAAGGAAACAGATCACTAGGTTTCCCCAGGGCGTGGCCCTGGCCTCTAACCCTGAGCTTTTTACTTGCTTGTCCCTTCTGACTTCCCCATGGTTGCCAGCTGTGCTGGACTCTGCAGCAGCTCCCATCCCTGGCTCTCCACTATCCCCCAAAGCAGAGAAGTTGGGGCGAAGCTCTGAGCTTCCTAAGATCGCTGGTGCTATAAGCTATTCTGGGGCTGATGCATAGAGGGTTGAAGGGCAGTCTTCCTCAGGTGTGACCTCTGTTCTGGGGCAACTGCACTTGGGGCTTCAGTGTCCCCATGTGGCAAATGAAAGACTTGAGCCAAACTTGTGGTTTTTTTTTTTTTAATGACCCCTTGTACTGCATCTTTTTGTTGTTGTCATTGTTTTTGTTTGTTTGTCTGGTTTTTTTTGTTTTTGTTTTTTTTGTTTTTGGTTTTTTGAGACAGGGTTTCTCTGTATAGCCCAGGCTGTCTTGGAATTCACTCTGTA
>JADRCD010198648.1:1584-17052 GCA_019843815.1 Montemys delectorum | reverse complement strand
GGTTATGGACAGCTAGGACTGAAACAGGAGTCAGGGACCCAGGAGGCATGGCCAAACTCCTTCTGTCCCATGCAGGCAGAAATTATCGCCCACCAGGTCTACAGAGTTCCAGACCTGTACTCGATCAAGACCAGGTTGCCTGAACAGACCACTGCCTCACACAAGTGAATGCAAATAAAAACCACATTTAAAATAAGCACACTATTTATTTCTTATGGTCAAACAGAATCTATCAAAGACTGTTAAACAGCCACCACAACTAAGAGGTCCTCCAGAATTACCCAAGAGAAGAGGCCGTGGGACTGGAGGGCATGCCAGCAGAATCTATCCAAACAACTGAAGAAGATCTGTGATGGAATAAAGTTAAACATATTTTTCAAAACACAGCCAAAACAGGAGAATAAAATACTTTAGGAAATAAACACATTATACATCTGTTGTGGTGACAAAAATAAGTAATAATAAAACACTGAATGGTATAGTTATGAAATCAAATAGAGGTATTGAATGAATATGTGCATGCAACCACAATTCACAGCCTATGGCTGATTTAGAATACTTTTATTAGAACACAGTGCAGTTAAATAGATGGTAAGTAGTTAAGAGTCTGGAGAGATGACCCATGACTAGAAGCACTGGATACTCTTCCTAAGCACCTGGGTTTGATTCCCAGCAACCCACATGGCAGCTCACAACCGTCTGTTACTCCAGTTCCAGGGGCTCTATAGCTATCTTCTGACCTCTGCAGGACAAATTTTAAAATTTTAAATAAATGTTAGTTAAAAATAAACTTCATCTCTACTTATTCAAGCATCATCAGCTGAAAGCCTTTATATTTTGATCCAGTTCTGTATAACTTTAAGCAAACGGAAGGAATCAGATTGGTTCATTATTAGCATTCACTTTTTAATCTGACAAAACAGTTTCAATAACATTCTTATATTTAGATCTAAAACACACATTAAAATATCTATTAACTACATATGGACTGTGATCAACTTTCTATCACCGGTTCAACATTTAAACATTTCCTGTGTTCAAATCAGAATGATTGAAAATGAAAATGGATCAACTAAAATTATCAGTTACACCCTCAAACTCAATGGGAAAATTCTGGAGGGAAATGCGTGACGCTAAGAATATCTCTGTGCAGTATAATCTCAAGCTTTTAAAGTTATCTTTGCAATTCCTGTGCCACGTCCCCAGGTTTTAAATTTATAATGATATGTAAGAGACCAGAGCAGTCCCTCTTTGCCACGATCAAATCCATGATGCTTTCTTTAAACACGATCAACTTCATCTAGTTAAAAGGTAGCCTGGAATTTTATCTAACTGTTACCTGCTTTTCCTACTGGATTAGTTTGTGAAGGGTTTGTCCTTGGGTGAAATACATAGACGGGCCTGTCAGTAAAAATCACCATTTCTTAGCAAACCAACCCCTTGCCTGACTTGAATTGTAACCCAATGTCCACAAGGCTGCAAGAGTAAATCCAAGCCAAGGGTACTGCACTCAGGTCAGTCACTGGAAAGCAGAGCCCAGAAACAAATAGAGCCTTTAGTAAAAAGGTCCGTACATTTGTATTTTGCTGGAATTTCTATCTATGAAACTCGCTTCGGAGAGCAGTCTACATATTCGTTGGTCCCTTTGAGCCCTGGGTCTGCTTTTTGTCTTGTCCCTGCCGAGCTGGTGTTTCTCCATGGATCCAAGTGCCCTTCAAGTCCTTTATTTATTTTTTCTGCCCCAGGGCCCTGTCTGAGGCATCTGAAGATACAGTTACAAAGATCTCCTGTGTGGACTATCTGGTGGGGCCTCTTATTTTTCAGGCATTAAGCAGCAAAGTTATTTGGTAGACAGCAGAAATTCAAATATGTGGTTTTATGGGACAGACACTGTTGAGTCTCTTCTTCATCCTTGCATGTCCACAGTGCACAGAGCCGTCTTTGTTCTCCAGGGTCTCTGATCACTCCGGGAGGCTCTGGACCTTTCATTTTGTATTGGCTCAATGTTTTGGACAGGAGAAATAGTTCAGAGCAGGAAATGGTGATACATCCTGGGCCACATTGTTTTCCTTTGTGTCTGTGCACCCTGTCTCCAGATTTGGAATCCATCTTGGGGTTCTGTTCTGCTCACAATATGGTAATTGAATGTGTTGCCTTTCCCAATTACTTACAAATGTTAAAATCTGGATTTGAATCTTCATGGCATGGTGTAGGCAACTTCAGGTGTACAATTTAAGGGTCCGTCATAAACAAGTTGAGAAAGAAGGTGGGGTGGGAACAGTTCTATTTGAAGCACCTGAAAGGTCTGCAGCTTATAGTTTCCGTTAAATTATGCGAGAGAAGTAACAATTCATTTTTTTGTACCTGGAAAGAAAATATTGTAGCTCCTCTGGTCCTGTAGGGCATCCTCTTTTCCTTCTATAGGTTCACTTGCTCACGGCTACACTCCTAACACAGAACAGAGGCTTGAACAAAGGTCTGGGCGACCTTCTATAGCCCACTAGATGACTGCTTATGAATCAGAACATAGAGGCCCCGTGAAGGCTGAAGCCGCCATACTGAACTGCCTTGCCCTGACATAAAAGAAAGTTCTTTGAGCTGTGTCAGTGCAGTCCCCATGGAGAAATAGCATATTTCATTTAACCAGTCAAGACATTATTTGAAACTTTTGCTGACAACAATCTAAAATAAATGGGGCACAAACAAAAACCTTTGGAGAAGGAGTAAGATTAAGGAACTGTGGAAAGTCTTCAAGATCCAGAAAGTGTGAGTGTGTTTGCTGGTTTCCATTAAATACTGGTGTCTAATCAATGAACTGGTGTTAATAGAGCTGACATTTTTCTAGCATGTCTATTGATTGTTGTATTTAAAGTTCAGTTAAATGACCCTGCTTTAGCTTCTTCGTCTGTCATCTATCCCTGTCTTCTTGGTTTTCCTTCCCTGGTGCAGCTTGTCTTCATGTCCTGGTGATTTTAAACTTCAGAAAAATAGTTTGAGCATGGAACAGAGTAAATGCCTTTAAATGGACAGATTGTAGACATTTCCACATAAAGAATGAGAGGATTTCATGATTCAAGTTCTAGTTATATGTAAGCTGCATAATAAAATATAATAACTCGAATGTATAATATTTGTGTTTATATAACTCAGTTCTGAAGTTTAATGTACACACAGGCGCACAGCCAGGTCTTAGATGAGCAAAGACTTCATGTTGCTTTGTTTTGGGACTATGACTCCCTCCAGTCTGCATACTCCGAGGGTCTAGGGGAAAAGAGGCAGAGAGAAAGATGCTTTTCACACTCCAGGAACTATTGGCTATTTTCACAGGCTCATGGAAGAGTTCTATCTACCACAGAGAAATTTCTCCTCTAAGACAACAAATCCAATTCAATTGCCCAGTCTTCTTTCTTTGACATCCAGTTAAGATGTGCACAAAGTTGCATAACAGGCTCAAAGTGGTCTGAGCCCAATAAAATGAAGATGCACAAAAACTGATGTCACAAAAGCCAGGTAACTGTGCCATGAGTACTGAGGTAATCCTGTAAGCCCAAGTCTTAGGATGCTGAGCAGGAGGATTGCAACACATTGTGCTAAAAAGCCAGTAAGTAGGTAAGTAAATAAACAAATAAATGTTACTTAAACAGATATATGTTATGTGAGTTTTGGGCCCACTCGTATGTCCATTCTTTGCAACCTCAAAGATGGATTTCAGTGCCAAATGCTCTGGTATGCCACCACCTTCGACAGACTCTGAAGAGTACCAAGCCCAGGCCACATGGGTTTTAGTTTGGGTCATTTTATAAGTCTTGTTCTTTATTTGAGGTGTGGTAAGAGGCAATGGAAGGATTTTTGAGAAAATAAAAATGCCCAAGTTAAGAATCATCACAGGGGCAGGAGTGTCTACAGAACAGCAACTATGTGCTGAGCAACAGTTGACTGCGACAGCGACTGGAGCAAACTGGTAGCAAGGAGATCTATAAGTGGAGGCAGGGAGGGTGAAGCGACAGAGTGAAACAGGGTGTATTGTCTAAAACCCCTAAGAAAACTACTTTGTCCATCCCAACACCTCTGCCCGTTTAAGCAATAAGCAAAAGCTCCATTTATTGAGGAATAGAAAGACTCCGTAGAAAGCGTCCATTTTTAAAGCAATATCCAACTTCACATTCTACAACAGCATTTCAATGATAAAGTGCCTATGCTTCAGGGTGTGTCATCCAGGCTCTGTGAAACTCCATCAAGCTGCCTTCGGGCAAGAGACTATGACAAATCTTTGAGGAGATTTCCTTCTCATCTCAGAAAGATTAAGTTCCTTGTGGAGAGTGAAGTGCTCTTCAGCGCACGCATGCTCATCTCTTTCTGTCACGCATTCTTCCATCTCAGGAAGTCAGATTTACAGCCCTAATTTCCCCCCTTATTAATTATATCGATAATTAACCTCTCAGAATTTCAGTCTCATTGTCTAAAAATAGGATTGGGTGAAACCTATGGGGGAGGGAGTTTAGGTTCTTAAAGACAAAGTATCTGACATTCTAACACATACACAAAACACATACATTTATACATTGTAAATGGGGGCTATGATCTCACTACTCCCCTGTCCACCAATGTGTGCTGCAAGTTGAGGAATTGTTAAATTGCATTAAAATCATGTCATTATATGTAACTCTACACATCCTGTCAATATCTCAACATTTTCCCAGTGATAGAGGCATTTCCTGATTGCTTAATTCTGAGGTGAGCACTGTGTGGATTCCCTAGCATTATTTGATTTCTTCGAAGTCTTTGTGCTTCTATTTTACCAGCTCCTTCACCATCAGCAACTTGAAATTATCTGCAGCAGTCACCTAAGTTTGCATCAAATTCAACTGGCTCCTCATCATGGTTCCCTGATGGCATCTGCCTTCCCACCAGTGGCCATATTGCCACTGAAGCTTCGCAAAGCTTCAAGAGGGCACCTAATAAGTTGCCAAGCTCACCATTTAAATCTTTCCTTTTCTGGCTGCCAGCAGCCCCTAGAGCCTTCAATCCTGATTCCCAGCAGCATCCCCCAGGCCTTGAGTGCTCAGTGACCACTCGTACCTTCAATATCCTCCTGTTTGAGTCTTAGCCAATATTTTCTTTCTGCTGGTACACCCCGTCTCACGAAACACAACTGAATTCCTATTTCTTAAGGTTATCTGAAATGCAGGCTCTTGATTTTTTCTTTATTCTTGGAACTGACTTGATTGAATAAAATAAATCTGTTGAGGCTCAGCACTTTGGGCACTCAGCCTCCCGGTGTCCCTGTGTCTTCGGAGAGATGCATTCCTTCCTCAGAGTGTAGGGAAGGCATCTCTCATACTTGACTTTAGAGAAAGGCCAAGGCAATCTTTTATTCACTGCTTTGGGGCAGAAGGACAAGAGAAGGTAAGAGGGACCGACCTTTCTATACCAGAGGTTTCTCCATGCAAGGTGATATAATTTTAGATTCTGAATTCCAGAACCTTACCCTCTAATCTTCTCAACAAAGTATTTCCTTCAATCACTACATCCCTTTTTTAAAGGATTGCTGGCGAACACCTTTGCTTACCTTTGCTGGGATGCTGTTGGGTACCAATGGCATTTCAGTTCTCTGTATAGGCGTAGCTTCTGGTGAAGAGTCCAGATGTCTTATTCCTGGTGTATTTTAATGTTGAGAGAGTGAAAATAATCATCACCAAAGAAACACCAAATTTCCATGGCAAAATAAATTATATGATGAATAACCAAATGTTTGCCTTGGTACCAACTCACTAAATACTAGTTTAAGGGAAATGATGTCTGTTAGTGGACATCTGTGGAAGATGTTTGATAATGAAGATCATCAGAAGCTGCTACAGTTTGATAGGAGGAAGAAGAGACTATGGTTTGGTTTGCTGTTGCAGAATTGATAACAGGATGTTGCCATCTTTATTTGGAAAAGAATATTTCAATGTTTCATTCTAAGCAAAAGATGAATGTTTCAGGAGACAGGTGTTTTTGCCCCGATTTAAACATCGTATAACGCATATACGTATCAAAACCATATCAGGTTCTTTACTTGTATGTATGGATTTGTATGTTTTTATGTATGTTAGAAAAGTAAGCGTGGCTTACATTTAACAACAATGATGAATTTTTAAAAATCTATTAAATTCTCTTGGGTCTAACTCATCCCTCCCCTTAGTTAGCTGTCTTCCAACCTTGCTAGCCCCTCCTCCCATTGTCTAGTTTTATGATCTTACTTTGATATTTCAGTTCTCCTCTTGCTCTGTTGATGACATCATTGCATCTATAGTATATAGAAACAACATTCTAAAAGCAAGCCTGCTGAAACATACCAATATGCTTATTCTGATTGGTGAATGGCAGTGTTTGCAGCAGGAACCAGGGTGAACAGCATGGATTAATGACTCTCCTCCCTCTTCGACAGACCCCCTTTCAAAGCACCAGCATTACCCATTTAGAAAATGGATTGATACCCGTGCTCAGAGCGCCAGAGTGCTTCAGAATGCCAGCTGCGACGAAAAATTCAAAATATTTCCTACAACAGCTGTATCTCTGACAACAAAATTAACACCAGCCAAAATAACGCTGCTATTCAAAGGGCATAATGATCAGGCACTGCAGCCTCATGTAAGTGGCCGCATTCTGGAGCACATTAAGAACAGATGTCAGCAGCCAACACAAGACTAAATGGAGCAAAACAAAATCATGGTCTGCTCCACTCTGGTGAGGTGTCCTCAGATGTCCTGTCTGGTGCTGGAAGCCAGGAGCAAAGCTGGAAGTGCCTTTAGCCTCAAGTAGCTATTCCCTTCAAAATGTGAAACACACCTTTCCCCAGCGCCACGATGACCTAGCCATTGATTTGTCCAAGGAAGCTTTCCCAGAGAGCACCATATTTGTATTTAAGCTCTGTCTTCCTTCAGTTGACTTGAAGTTAATGTTGAAAAGTCTTTCATTTCAAGCAGTGTAATTTTTTCTTATAAGATAGAAAAGACTTTGTGAGAAAGATGAGGCCGTTGAGTCTGGCTTAAGGCTGCACTCGAAGTAACTAATGTGAACCCCTGGGTCTGACATAGCCCAAACAATGCACACCCACACAGGAATTAGAAAGCTTATAAAGGCCAAAGGCCCAGAGACCCAGAGGAGCGGGAGTCAGACCTGGAGAGAAGTCACCTAGAATGTTCCCCAGTCTCAAGGAGCTGCTGTAATTCTTTCCCCAATAAAATGGCACAAAGGGAAGATGAGAAAAGTTTAAGAAAATAAATAATTCTCAGCTTTAATAACTTAGGTGGTCAGTGCTTGTTCATCGAGAGAAGTTCGCTGAAATAATGAGTAATTTTTGAGTTATTTTAATAATTCGATCTTGCCCTCACATCTTTGGAGTGTGCGTTTCTTACCCAAAGGCAAAGCCTGAAATTATGTTGACCTAAATTACTTTTAAAGTCATTCTTTTCTTTTTTTCTTTTTTTTTTCTTTTTGGTTTTTCAAGACAGGGTTTCTCTGTGTAGCCCTGGCTGTCCTGGAACTCACTCTGTAGACCAGGCTGACCTTGAACTCAGAAATCCGCCTGCCTCTGCTTCCCAAGTGCTGGGATTAAAGGCGTGCGCCACCACCGCCCGGCTTAAAGTCATTCTTATCCAACAGAATTCAGAGTGTTAGTTTGCTGAAGAATTAGCATAACGTGAGGAGATGCTTTGATTCTCATTTTTTTTTATTATTATTAAGAACCAGAGAACTTTAGCTGGGTATGTTGGCACACGCCTTTAATCCCAGCATTTGAGAAGCAGAAGCAAGCAGATCTCTGTGCGTTCCAGGCCAGTCTTATCCACCTAAGGAATTATTGTAGGCCAGCCAAAATGACATACTGGAGCCTCGTTTTAAAAAAAGAAAAAAATAATAATTAGAGAAATCAGGCTTTCTCAACCTGTGTGTGTGCCACACACACGCATACACACTTTCATCCTGGCTGCCATAGCAAAGAGCAGCATATTGTGATTACTTTGCTTAGTTTTATCTGAAGTGAATTTTAGACTTCACAAAGCTTCTCTAGTTCTTCATTCTCCGGGGTGCCACCCAAGGTGACCCATGAAGCTATCTAATTGAGAGAATAATTCTAAATATTAATTGATAGGGAAAATAGTCACCACTTGAGTTCCCAGGAAAGATTTTAGAATCTGGGAGTCAAGAAGCAAAATAATGACTAATATGCAAGCTCCCACAGCTTACAATGAGCCCTTCAAGCAAGGGTCATGAGGTTAAAAACCAAGCACTGTCTAGTTTTGACCTGCCGGCTGTTCTCAGCCACTAATGGATAGGAATTAACTACAGGGATGTTTCAGTGTTAAGAAGGAAGAACAACAATATTAACCAACCAGACTCCCCCAGAACTCCCAGGAACTGAACCACCAACCACAGAGTACACGTGGAGGGACCCATGGCTCCAGCCACATAGGTAGCAGAGGACGCCTTATCTGGCATCAATGGAGGGGTAGCCCTTGGTCCTTTGGAGACTCGATGCCTCAACATAAGGGAATGCTAGGGTGGTGAGGCAGGAATGGGTGGGTGGGTAACGAAGCTGCATCATAAAAGCAGGGCAGAAGGATGGGATGGGGGTTTGAAGAGGGGAAGCAGGAAAGGAGGAAAACATTTGAAATGTAAATAAATAAAATAACCAATAAAAATAAAATAAAATAACAAATTTAAGAAGCTGTCCCAGGGATTTACATTACTGTGGGCCCATGTGTTTATTTTTATTTTTATTTTTTTATTTCAGAGTCAAGGTACATTTCATAAGTTATAAATTAAATACAACATTTTACCTTTGCCCTTAAAGGCTGCCAATTTTGTGTTCCAATTGGTTTAGGTGTCAATGAATGCACCTGACACAGACTTAGCAACTGAGGCTTTATAGCAGGTCAGTGACTGTGGGCACATATAGCTAGAAGCAGAAAAATAAAATAAAATAAGCCGGGAGGTGGTGGCGCACACCTTTAATCCCAGTACTTGGGAGGCAGAGGCAGGTGGATTTCTGAGTTTGAGGCCAGCCTGGTCTACAGAGTGAGTTCCAGGACAGCCAGGGCTACACAGAGAAACCCTGTCTCAAAAAACCAAAATAAAATAAAATAAAATAAAATAAAATAAAATAAAATAAAACAATGGAAGACCCTGGGATTTCAGAGAGCAGCCCCAAGTTTTTTGGTAATTAGTTGTCTTTGAAAACTTTTTATATGTTGACATACAAAACTCAGTGACTGTTCGAGTTAGGGTGCCTGTTCTCTAATTTATATAAAAGGAAAATCAAGCATGCTAAATGGTCTTTGTAGGCAAGGGGAAATAGGCATGGGTGTGGCTTGTGCCACAGAAATGAATCCCTTGCATGAACCACGTGCATCTATGCCTTCCTTCTTCCTGTGCCTGCTGCTTTGTACTTCCTGTTCAAAGTCAGCCGTGGCTTCACAGGAGACTACTTAATGACTGGTGAATTAATAAAGTCTTTAATCCCAGCACTTGGGAGGCAGAGGCAGGCAGATTTCTGAGTTTGAGGCCAGCCTGGTCTACAGAGTGAGTTCCAGGACAGCCAGGGCTACACAGAGATACCCTGTCTCAAAAAACCAACAAACAAACAAACAAACAAACAAGCATCCAGGCATGGTGATACACTCTTGTGATTCTAGTGCAGAGGAGAAGAAACAGGCTGGTCTTTTGCAGCTTACTGACTAGCCAGTCTGGCCTAATCCATAAGACTCAGGTCCTAGTGAAGGTCCCTGTCTCAGATGTAACAAAACAATAAACAACAACAACAATATACAAGATTCAATGCTCCTTAGAAATAACACTATTCCAGCCTCCACATGCACATTCATACATGTGCACACATACATGCACACAAACATACATGTAACTGTATATAATTACTAGTAGGCTGCTGTTTTATAGGAGTTTTCTCTAAGACTGAAACCTTCAGTCTTGAAGCCAAGATTGTTAGGACACAGGGTATTAGGAATGAGATGAAACAGTAGGAGAGGAAACACTCCACCCTGCAGGAAAGCTCTTTAAGCTCAGGAAGTCAACAACTCAAAGATTTCAGGAAGTCCCTGAATCTGATCAGATTCACTAGGTCTTTCCTTCCCCAACACATAAAAGCAGTCAGGACTGATGAGAGACACTACCAGACATGCTGAGCGACCTGGAAGAGGCTTAGACCAACTGAGCAGTCTGGAAGAAGCAAGACCAATAAAATGGCCTAGAGCAGTGGTTCTCAACCTCTCTAACACTGCGACCCTTTAATACAGTTCCCCATGTTGTGGTGACCTCCTACCATAAAATTATTTCATTGCTACATTATAGCTGTGATTTTAACACTGTTATGAATTACAGTGTAAATATCTGATATGTAACACTATCCCCAAATCGTCATAACCCACAGATTGAGAATCTCTGGCCCAGACAAAGCTGAGGTGCCTGGAAGAGGCTCAGAAAAATTGGAATACCTAGAAGAAGCAACCTTGATCTCCCTGTGGGTTGTATAGGATGCTCCAGGCTTTCAGCTTTCATGAGCTGTTATCCATGATGAGGTAGGGTTTGGTGATGACAGCTCTCTTTGAAATGTAATTTTGTATAAGTGACTTCTACCCCATATTCCTCTAAGTAACCCCAAATGAAACTCATGGGTTCACTCAGCTGGACTTTTGGTGGTATCTGTACTTTAGTCTGTCATTGGGTCTCTACCTGGCATGAATAGATGTTCGTTCACATCTCTTTAGGATAGTGTCACATGACAGGTGCATGTATAAACTGTATAATAAGACATAAGTGAACTTTCTGTGTACACTTGGGTTTCCTCTCAAAATGTTTCATTGTTTATGTAGAAATGTGGAAATAGTCCTTAAGGAAAAAAGGAAAAGAAAAAAGGCTCAAAGCACTATGGTTCAAGTATTCGGGAGAAGAGCTATTTAGCCTGCACCAATTTTTCTCTGTTAGAAGATACTTAGTCTGTTAGAAGATGACTTTGCCTTTCTTGACTCCCAGACTTCTTGCCAAAGCATTATCAGTGGATTCACAGATGCTTTTTGTGTCATTATCATATCTTACAACACATCTCAGTTACAAAGATACACGCTCCAAAGGCGATGCTCATAAATTTGCTGTCCTTCTGAAGATATCATTTCCCACAAGCAGCTGGCCTTACAGAATGGTTGAGTACTCTGAAAAAGATTCATTTATCGCACCATCTGGGAACAATGTTTGGAAAGTTAGTATTCTGTCCTTTAGGAATGGTAAATGTTCTGAACCGTGAACGGCATGGCACTGTTTCTTCTTTAGACAGACAATGGGAGTCAGAATCAAAGCCAAACATGGCGAATCTCTCACTAGTGCGCTCAACAACCCATTAAAATGGTTGGCTTTATGTTTCTGAGGCTTTCGTTTTTATGCTCAACAAAACGAAGTAACGATCCCATGCAATTATGAGGGAGTTCCCATTTATCATTTGGAGGTTTTCATCCCATCGGATGAATATGCAAAAACAGATTTATGTCTGCTGAGGCTGTTGATTCTTACCACCAACAGACGTTGGGTTGCTGCTATACAGTGAGTCAGGAGGACTGTAGACATGGCATGGTCACTCTCTATGGGTATCCCATTTACTGTATCATGTTTGGTATGAAAGCTGAGGAATTCTCAGTGTAAAACCAAGTGTAAACAGAAAGTCCACTTATGTTTTATTATACAGTTTACATATACAGCTAAGGATGACCTCACCTTTCTTGACTCCTGCACTTCTTGCCAAAGCATTATCAGTAGATTCACTGATCATCTATTCCTGAAGAGATGTGAATGAATATCTACTCAGTGTTTTAATCAACTGAAATTCATGTCAAGTTGAAGATGTGTGTGAAGAAGAAAAGAGTCATATGGGTAAGATCTGTGACTTAACATGGGAATGATGCTTGGTACTTATGTGTGTAGAAATGCAAACATATACTTATAAGTTCATGTGCATATATGCATGTACACAAGTTTATATATAGGATATATGCGTGTGCATAATATCTGTACATTTGTCTTCAAAGTTGTTTCCTTGAATATTGTTTGTAGTATGTCTTAGTTAGGGTTTTATTGATGTAAAGAGGCACCATGACCAAGGCAACTTTTATGAGGGAAAACATTAGTTTGGGTCAGGCTTAGAGTCTCACAGGTTTAGTTGATTATCATCTAGGTGGGAAGTATGACAGCATGCAGGCAGACGTGGTGCTGGAGAAGGAGCTAAGACATCTACATCTTGATCTGTAGACAGACTGTGTCACTAGACTAGCTTGAGCATAGGAGACCTAAAAGGCCACCCCCACAGTGAAACACTTCCTCCAATAAGGCCACACCTCCTAATAGTGCCACTCCCTATGGGCCTAGCATTCAAACACAGGAATCTATGGGGGCTGTTCCTATTCAAACACCACACAGTGTGTATTTGGATGGTCATTTACATTATAATTTGGTTAATAGTAGTTGCACATTGGATATCGTGACTGAAACAGAAGATGACTAGACATCATTCTCAAATTCTGAACAGGGGACTAAGCCCGTACATAAATGGGAAATTAATGTTTGTTGGAAGGTGAGAGTGTTTGGTTGATAAATGGACATGTTTTATTATAGAGTTATGTTTGAAATATGAACCTCGAGAGCAAGAGTGACCTTACTATTGTACAAGGAACAATGGGCAGACATGAACACCTGTTAGTTCTGAATGGTGAGGGGGATGGTAACCTTATTCCCTACATATTCCAAGAGTTAGTTCATTCCTCCTTGCTTTCCTCTGCAGAGGTGATAGAATCCTTTCACAGCAAGGATAGTGAAAGCAGAATTCATTTTCTAGAGATGATGTGTCAGGAGTGTCCAAGGTGACATCCAAGGATCTCCTCAACTGTACTTGTGATACAAGACAGGCATCCAGCACTCAGGAGCCACGCCTTTTATGTTTCCTGTCCAGCCCAGTGGTGTGCTCTGGCTTTGGCTCTAACTGTCCAGGTGTCTAGGACCTTAGAGCATAATTCTGAGTGAATTGAGATGTCACTCAGAATTTCTTTTAAATCAGTTTATCTTCTGCTTTAAAAATATCAGAATCAATATCTGATGGTGAACCTCAGACTTTGTTGACCATAATTATTCTTTACTTGAAAAGTTTTTCTAAACATTAAAGAACAAAATCATATACACAAAATTAAAATGAATGAAGATATGTCACTTGCATAAAACAAAAACCCTACAAATAAACAAAAATTGGGGGTAGAGAGATGGCTCAAAATCTGGTAAGAACACTGAGTGCCCTTCCAGAGGTTCAGGTTCCAGCACCCTCATGTTCCATGGGATCACATGCTCTTTTCTGGTCTCCAAGGGCACCAGGCATAGAGGTGGAACACAGTTATAGGTGCAGGAAAAACACCTACACACCTAAAATAATAAAAATAATTTAGGGATATAACTGCAGATAATCATATTAAACAAATTGATGAGTTTCCAGAAGAAAATATAATACATTTTATCTCATATCTGTCTCCTAAATTTTTATATATAGGATATATATGTGTGTATATTTTTATTTTCTGCTCAATTAAACAAGTATACCTGGTGTAATTTTTAAAAATCAAACTCCATTTAAATTTAAAATGAAGTTTTCAAAAAAGATGGGAGGTGTATGGATCCTAGTAGGTTGCTTGTGAGATAAATGAAAAGTGAAAATTTGAAGTCAATTGTGTATGGTAAAAACACACAAAACCACTAGAAACGACAGCCATTATTATATGTGGAAGTATTTTATCTTTCATCACGTTTTCTGGTTTCTAGAAGTCAGAGATTCCTCATTAAAAACAAACACTGAAGACTATAAAATATTCCTTAATTTAGCCAATATCAAAAGTACATTGTTTCAGTAGGTGGTCTGGGATACAGAGAAACAAGTCACTTGTTTCTTAAATCTTCTGTCAGTGTTTTTTTAAATTACTGTTTAAAAATAAGTGGTAACTCCTTTCTGCCATCTGCTCCAAAGTCCTTGTTTCCGGTCACTTGGCTCTTTTGAACTAAGGCTCTTACTCATTTGTTGTTATTGCCAGGAGAGGAAGTTGTTGGCATAAACCTTCGCACTAATGACTATCAAACCTGGGGAGGATCTCTAGTCTGATCATCTCCAAGGATGGGATCCAGAGTCAACTGCATGTTCTAACTCATTCTCCATGCAGTACTTGAGGACTCCGGCCTTCAGGTTTTATGGGCTTACACCAATGACAGGAAAACACATCAAGCTTTTTTTTTTTTTTTTTCAGCTGGAGGGTAAAATGCCCACGAGACTATCATGTGCACACCTGCTCCCCATCCATCAGACAACCAGCATGCTTAACAAGCTCTGTGGACATTCAAGTCAGAGTCCCAAAGTCAAAATCAGGGATGAAGATATTATTGTCTCCCCACACTGACTGACAGGAAGATGAACCCAGCATATGCACACATACACGCTCTTCTTACAACCACTCAACAGTGAATCAATGCTCCCTCAATATTAAGGAGTTTTCGTTTTACTCATAACAAAAACAAAACCCAGAGTTATGTTGGTTCCATGAGAACATGACTCTTAAGAGAGCAGATGAGATCCATATGTGGCATGACTATAAAGTTTTTGCTTCACTTTAATGAGAAGAAAAATTTTATATATCACCTTGTATTTGGGGAATTTTATTTTCCTTTCTTATGTGTTTAATGAGTTTATCAGTTTTCTTGGCTTCTTGTCATGATGTAATAAGGTATCACATGATTTCCTAACCAATAGGGTAGAAACAGAACCTCTACTTAGAGGTTCATTCATTAGCTCTCCTAGATTTAATCATTTTTAAATTAAAAGAGAGGAATCACAATAAGGGTAAATATTTAAAATGAGAGGAAATGTTTGATAAGTAAGGGTAGGTCCAAGTATTTGGCAGATTGTTGCCTGATTTAATTGTCAAAAAGTACTGTACAGTTGGTGAGTGTACTGCCTAGCTTTATGACCTGCCAATCAGGGAAATAGTGGCATAAAGCTTGTAAAAGTAACCAACCAATATCTGACTGGATTTAAGGTCCACTCCTTGAGATGGAACTCATTTCTAAGATGACTTGGAGGACCAAGAACCTGAGACTAGATGGGTCAGGGACCTAGGGTAAAACTAGATACTACTGTCTCACAAAAAATAACCTAGCAATAAAATGATTCCTAATGCCATTCTGCTATTCTCATAGATCAGAATCTTGCCAGTCATCATCGGAGAAGCTTCCTCTGCAGTAGATGGGAAAAAATACAGAGAGCCACATCTAAACAATATGCAGACCAAGAGACCTCCGAATACCCAGCCCCTAGAAAGAGACCTCCGAATACCCAGCCCCTAGAGAGAGGGAGACCTCCGAATACCCAGCCCCTAGAGAGAGAGAGACCTCCGAATA